>MUZC01000249.1:0-33755 GCA_002072015.1 Radix auricularia
CTTAGACTTTGTGTGTGATAGAGTTACTCACTTAGACTTTGTGTGTGATAGAGTTACTCACTCAAATTTTAATTAATCTTTAAGGTGATGGAGTTTTTATATTAAGAAAAATTATAATTTTATCCACACTTTATCAATTTCCAGCACCAATGATGCCAAGTCGGACTTCATGAAGGTCATCAGGCAGACCATACGGGAAAGTGTAAGGAAGATGATTATTCCCAGCTCTTCCCACCCCCATCACTCACACCTCACCAACAGCCGGCCCTACTCCACCTCCCCCACTCACAGCTCCACCCCACCCGAGGCGGGGTGTGCCGGCATCTCATCATCATACCCGTCACCTTCATCCCACCCCCACCCCCTCTCCAGTCCTCAGCTGGCATTGTTCAAGCGCCGTATGAAATCCTCCGACACGGAGAGACATTCCATGGACCTGGACAACAAAGTCGGTGACATCGACCTGGACTCTGCCTTCCGGACGCGGAGCAAGACCATCGGCGACCTCAATGAAGCCAGCATGGATGAGTCGGGGGGTTTCATCCCCGGCACCCTTGAACCTGCCGTCACTGATAAGAACAACAAAGAGAGCAGCTCTTGTTCATCCAACTCAAACTTGAGCTGCTCCAGCCAAACGGGAAGTCAGACTGGGTCGGCCAAGCTTCAGTACGCGAGCGCGGACCCTCTGCATTACTCATCCGGTTCTATAAACTCTGGTGACAGGACCGGGGCCTCGTCACCTGTTTGGAAGAGGGCGGAGTCTAAACTGAAAGCGGCCCACCAGCAGGAGGACAGCCACTCCTCAAAAAGTGGAGGGGGGAGCAGCAATAACTCTGCCGAGAGCATTCCTCCTCCCAGACGCGATACCAAAACGGTTGTGTTCGCTCCTTTGCCTGGAGGTGTGCCTGTCCTGAAAGACACAGAGTGTTAAATTTTGTTTGATGTTTATTTATGATTTATGTCGTAAGAATTGAAACTTAAATTTGTTATTATGAAATGACTGGGAGGTGTACTTCTCTGTGACTTAAAATTTCTGTCTCTGGAGAGAAGGAAAATTTCAGCACAAATAATGATGGCGGTGTGGAAGGGATACAAAACTTTCTGACAGACACTAGAAGAATTATGAGATATCAGTTTTAATGTTTGTGATAAACTGTCACACTTGCTGAATATTGGATGTAATATGTGAATGAAGCAAGGAATCTTCATGTTAATTTTATGTCACTGTGAAGAAGAAAAAAAAATGTCCTGCAAAGATTTTCTTTTTGGCAAAGAGACAAAAAAAAATCTTTATTTAAAGAAGAGATAGGAACTGGATTGCCAAGGCCATGAGGTTAACATGGAATTAACATGAACAAATTTGCTTGGATTATTACCAAAAATTTCTGTAGTCTTTGCTTGTTACTGTGATTCCCAAGAATTACACTTCTTAGGTTCTATAAATCATCAATAGAGAAACCTTGTACATGGCTTAATGGTGAATCAGTGTTACTTCAAGTACATTTTAACCAGAATATTGGATTTTAAAGAGTAACACTATTAAAAATGAACAGAAAGTGAATGAAATTTTACATAAGTCTGGGCAACAAGTTAAATCTAATGATGAGACAAGTCATTGATGAAATGATCAACAGCCATTGCAGTATTATTACAAAACCACAAATTCTTATTCATTATTTGGGGATTGGCTTTATTCTTCTAATTATACTAAAAACTAATGACAAAATCAAAGAATGTGAATAATGGATTCTACACTGATTTGTTTTCCTCTTGCCACAAATTCATTGAAAAAAAACAACATATATGAAAGTTGCATTATGTCCTTAATAAATTAAGTCATATAGTTATGCCCAAACCTTTGGACTGAGAAACGGTGAGATATTTGTATAATTTGCATGAAGTCAGAATTTGTGAATTTAAATAAGACCACCATCTTCCTAAACACTTTATTTTGTCCACAAACTTACACAGATGTGTACCTCACTCAGCTTTGATTGGGTTCAAGTTGGAGATGTTCAGTCTCTCAACACGTATGTTGTGGGACCCAGTGTGTCTCTTTACATCACTCTCACACATGTCAACCTACCCAATGTTCCAGAAATAATATTTAATTGCACACAGCATCAACTTGAACACAGGGTGAACAGCAGTTTGCCAACCAATCACAAACTGTAACTTCACTTTTAATGATATTATCTTTACTAACATATTTATTTTTTATTCCAAAATTGGCATAATCAATTCTTTTTTTTTATGAGCATTTATTGTTCTGTCTTATTGAACCTCAGTTTAATCATGTGCTAGGTGAAAATCAGAATAATTATTATTAATGTGCTTTAAGCCCCCAGTTCATAAACTGAAACAATGTGAACAATTTATATTTTTTGATTCTCAAATAAATTATTTTTCCAAAATTTAACTGAAAACAATTTCCAATGGCAACTGTTCACTTTTGTTTTCTCCATAAGTTGGAAGCACAATTACAAAGCAGCTAAAGTTTTGAAACTATTTATATTTTAGATATTAATATTATAGACTTAATTTGACCTCTTTGGATCATTACATAAATTTATCTTTATATTGCTGGGTTTTTTATTCTGACTTTTTTCTAGAGGACTTTTTTTGTAGCCTAATGACAATCATAACTTTTTTCTATATAATTTTCAATAAATTGAATTTTTTTTATGCAAGAAATAAAGCGTCTGAAATATCACTAGATTTAAATGATGATAAAAGAGAAGGAAAGCAACCAGAAAATTATTTAATTTATCATGCAACTATTTTAAAGTCCAAGTTATTTAATTAGAAAAGACTAATTCCATATATAAACAGAGCTTTTCACTAAGTCTATACATTAAAAAGCAAGTAGGTATATATACATTTATAAAAATTGTAACCACAGTTCCGATTATTTTTTTTCAGCAACGCCCGAATTGATAAGTGGTGAGACATTAAAAGAAATCAACACTTTTTTTTTCCCTTTTCCTTGTCGGTGTTTTTTTTCTTCTTTTCATGTCTCCATTTCTGCATAGTTGTTGGGCAACTATTCTTTTTTTCATTTCACTTATTATTCTTCAATATTATGCTTTCAAATTAATTTTTTTTAAAAATATTTCTCAATATTCTTTGATTCTTTGGTACAAAACTCAAATGACTACTTTTTCCTTAGTGCATAAATCATTTGGTGCTTTTGGGTGTCAGCCCCTGGGCTTTCTTTTGTTTTCATTACAAAAAAATTATTTCATTTTATTTATTTTTCTTTATAGAAAAAGCTGATCAGTCAAATTTATGTGGCTTTTACACATTGCATTTGAATTGATCACTCTAAACTAATAGCACAAAAGCTTTGTCAAAAAATGGCCTAACATACTGTTGTATGTTTTACTGATTAAATGTGAAACACTTAAAAATCATGACTCTAAAACTTTATAAAAACTAACTTAAATTATACAGGTTCATTTGTAAATAAACTGTGGTATATAAATTTACATATGTATATAATTAATATCAATAATGATCTATGAAATATTGATTATGTTGATTTTTAAAATTAATTTTTTTGTTTCTGTTCATTAGTGTTAAGAATACTCATTGTAAAGGGGAGAATACCCAAGCCAAGGCTAGTGTGACATTGCCCATTGTTATGATTCCCCTCTATACTTAAAAATTAGATTGCTCTTTGGAATTTTTTCGCATTGCATCTTTACATCATGATTTCTTTTAAAACTGCTTTTAAAATTTTGGTTATATACATATATATATATATGTTGTTAATAAAAATATTTTTTTTACATTCAAAAATGTAATGAAAGATTCATTCACCTTATTCTTTTTGCCTGAGTATGTTTTTAAGGGGTTGGATTTCTTTTCTGTTTTAAAAAACCATGTTTTCTCATGTGACTGAAAGTCCAATAATTTTAATTAGAATTTTGTAGGAAAAGAAAGATTTTATTATTCAATTAGAAGTATTGTGAAAAAAACATTAGTTTAAAAAAAAATATTATTCATTATCAAGTACTTGTTAAAGTTAAAGCATTCCAATCATAACATAATATAGGTCTTAAGATTTATAATCTAGAACAAGACCAATTAAATAGACTTTAAACAAATTCTTTTAAAAGAAAACGTTTCTTCTTTGCCTCTGTTTCAATTCTCAACAGTTAGCATTTAGTTAATTACAGCTAAATATATTACTATCTCTTCAACAAATTTTATTTATGAAATCCCACATTTGTAATGTTTTGGGGTTTTATTTTGGGTTGAATACTAAAATTTACTGTTTGATCTTGAATGGGTTAGTGGAAAGTGGTTAGTGTTTTCCAGTGAATGCCCTTTGACAGTTCTTATAAAATCACTACTGGGACGCGGTGGTCGAGTGGTAGCGCACTCGACTGTCGTATTGATGGTCACGAGTTCGAATCCACGCGAAGGCAAGGATTTGTTCCCGGGGCCTGAGGAGTCCCCGAGTCACCCAGCTCTGAATGGGTACCTAACTAGACAATAGTTAGGCGGCTTGGGTAATGCGTGGAACCCCTATAGCCGTGGCCTGTGACCGCTGCATCACTTGCCAACAGATCATATCTCATGGTCTGTGGACGCAATTATCTTCTGCATAGAAGGAGCGTCTGTATATCTAAGATAAGATAAAGATAAAAATCCTCACTATATCTTAATATTATTCCAAACAATCAGTCAATCAATCAATTTGTACTTGGAAAAATATAAAAATTGACCAAATGAACTCAAACTGTTTTAAAGATCTGTTTAACCCCTTTTTAAAACATTATTTATTTGAGTCCCATACGCTTAAAGTTTATTGTAATATTTGAGTGAAACTTTTTGGTTATACTTGACTTATTTACTTTCCTTGTTTACATTAAAGGTCCCAATATTTTCGTTTTATTAAACCCTTCATTACCAACCAATGGATCTGTGAGAGTGTAAGCTACATTTAAATTATTGATAAATGACCTTAGCCCACTTCCTGTAACAGGGAATTTCATTTCTGATCATTTTATCTTATAACTCTTTCTCCCTTCAGTTTATACTTTGGATCAATGTTTTCCAAGAAGGCCCTTTTTGAAGAAAACAAGGAGCTATTTAAGAGGATTTGTACACTTTTGTGAAGTCTCTTTTTTTTTAACAGGGACACTTTAATCTCATATTTAAAAACCCACCTTCTTCACATCAGACAGGTTCCTCACTAATTTGATGATTGTTTTAGCAGCTGTATTTTTAAAATTATGTCAATGCACTTATAAATGATATTTAAGTAAAAGTTACTCATCAATATTTTATTAATATTTTAAATTGTAATAAATTTATATTACTATGTGATTCTAGATCTTCAACTTGACCAAAAAATAATTGATTAACATTCCAGTTATCACAAATACCAGGAAACGGCTTTTCGTTAAAA
Source organism: Radix auricularia (assembly GCA_002072015.1). NCBI lineage: Eukaryota > Metazoa > Mollusca > Gastropoda > Lymnaeidae > Radix > Radix auricularia. Next base: position 5,420 of record MUZC01000249.1, read on the forward strand.
CTTATTCAAGGAATACCCACAAAAAGACATTTTGGGAATAATTAGTGGTAGAATATGTATGAAATCAGACATTGGAGCTTGAAATAAAAATGTCCCATTTGCTAAATGAATTTATTCCTGGCTATCAGTAGGTAACAAAAAAATTTATTTCCAATAATTAGTTAATGAAAATTAGTAGGCTACATGTTAAATATTACTTTAGAATTCTAATAAGTAACATTGGCCACAGCGCCAAACACTCTTGCTGTCCCCCTTTCTGTAAACTAGTGCAGCACATGTCACATAGAAATTATGCAATGCAAATATGCTATTAAAGCATTTTTTAAAATAAACTCCAGAAATAAAGATTTTGTCATGGCATACTTAAAAAAATATTTTAAAGAATTTAAAAAATGCAAAGCTTAGTATAAATTTTATATAAAGATTAGAATATATCAAGGCACCAACTGACAATTTTTTTTGTTACACCTAAGTATTCCAAAATGACACAAGTTTAACTTAACTGACTGCTCCTTGAATCCTTGACACCTAACAAGCCAAAAAAAACAAAACAACATGGTATCATTTTTTTTTTAGCACTATGAAAAGTTTGACAGACAGAACAATGTTTTTGTAAATGACTTTGTCACTAGATACTTAATTGGGTTTTTGTGCAATATAAAGCATACTTTTTAGAGCTGAGTTGGAACACAATTTGAGTGCAGGAGCTTACTGCTTTCAAAATTGTTGGCTTTGTATAAATTGTTTCTTTGTTCATTGGCCATGGCACACATTGAGATTTCAATAATTGAAATAAATTAAAATGTTCAGATGAACAAAGTTGTCAATATGAAAATGACCTGCTGGTACTCTAACATATTAAAGGCATTATTTTTTATTTACACTTATATTTAATTAAAGTTTCAAAGGTTCTGAGAATAGTTTCATTTTTTTCATATCAGATTTTAATGATTGTAATTAATGCTTGTTTTATTAGAGGCTGGGTGTTTTGGTTAAGACGTTTACTATTAAAATTAAAATATGTTATTTTAAAGAGATGCAAGCAAAAAATTTTTTAAAATAAGGTTTTAATAATTCACTATTCATTGGACCTCTGAGAAAATAATGAAGAGCATCATTGCTGGCAATGTGCTAGGAGTTAGTGTTGATTGTTGATCTGAGAGAAAGGGGAGAGGTTTTTAATGTTTTAAAAAAATTATTTTAGGAATTTTATGTTTTTGATTACATACAACCCAACGTCTTAAAATTGGTCACACTTTTTTGAAAAATGAATTGTCTTTTTCAATGCTACAATATATCATATTGTCTTTTATTGTGGTCTATTTGGTTAAGTAATATGTTTTACAGTACACTTAAATTTCCTCTTTTGCTTTGACTCCAATCTTGTAATACATGGAGTTACGTACCATTTAAGGTCTCCAGCACAAGAAGTCCTCAATACTAAACGTTGTTCTTTTTTCGACTCAAGTTCTGCTGCACAGGTTTTATCTTGTCCTTAACTCATTTGTTGAATTAAACATTCTGAAACCTCTAAATATAAAATATTCTTAAAGGAAAAAATATTTCTTTCTGTTCCTAACTTGAATGACCTGAGGACATGAGGACTTCCAGGGCTAGACTTAATAATTTCTTACTTTCATCTAAGAAAACAAGTATCTGAGTACACTCACTTTTCCATATTTCTTTCTTTCGCTGTATTTCTTTATATATTTTACTTACATATTAAAAGCTACATGGTAAAATGTTTAAGAGAATGCATCCAACATGGAAATTTGTTTTTTAAAACTGTACTTGTAAAGCAAATTATTGATACATAAAGACATGAGTGTCTATAGAGGAGTGGTGCTGTGTGTTCATACTCCCTTTCATTGAGATGATACCAACACCTCTATAGATGTACATTAGGGGACCAAAGATGGGAAGAGTATTGAAGACCATTGGGAACTTAAAAAGATATCAATAAATATTGCTACCTTTATTGACACCCACCTTTAAAGTTGGCTTGTGTTAGTTAAAATTATAACACTGCAAGGGCTTACAACAAAAACTGTTAAGGCATATAGTGTATTAAAGGTCTATGTCTGTTAAAGAGAAGTTCTTTTGATATAGACCCCCACAAAAAAAATAATATTCAGATTTGTCTTGTTTGTAACTCTGGGGACTAAATATAAGAGTATTTTTTAAAAACAGATTTCGTGTGCTGAATATGTTTTAATGGTTGACTGTTAGATGGCTGTACATTTATGTATAACAATGATGATGATTTATGAAAGGACATTTAAAAAGACACTGGTTGAGTTTTGTAAGGTTTAGTGTTGGTGTCGTCAGGTCAATGATTCTTTTGTTTTCATTTTAATGCTATTATAATTATATATCCCGCACTCAAATTGTGTTTGAACTTTTCATTTAGTTTTTGTTCAATCTTATATTGTTTCAATGGTTATTTTATCAATTGAAAACTTGTCAATAAAATGTACATGAGATGAAAATGTAACACCACTGTCTTGTGTCTTGGTTTTTTTCAATTTGGTGAAGATTAACAAATTGTGTTATTGGAATTCATTTAGATTCTCCTCTTTAAACAACTTGAGGTGAGAGAGTTTAAAATTTTTTATCTGCCTCATCATTGGTGAGACGTAGCACTGTATACACACAAAGACTATTAATACATCTTCCACACAAAATTAAATAATGCCCAAAAAATGCTGTGGTTTGATAATGATGTGGTTAAGCATTACAAATTTTTAAAATGGTGTTGGAAAAATTTTCACTTAAACCCTTGGATTTTAAAAAAATATTTTAAAAAACAAATTTGTATTCAATGTGGTGTTGTACCAGATGCGTTTAAAATGATGTATTATGGGAATGCCGTGTTTAAATCTTTGGTATCTGTTATGGTAATCTCTTTAAGTAAATCCCAGGCTAATAGTCATACAGTCAGCGCAGGCACATAAAGAAATTAGCAATGTATGGAATTTTTTGTTTTTAAGAACTATTTAACTTGATGAATTTATAAAACATTATTACAATATCAATTTGTAACATTGTTACAATATCAATTTATAACCACAAAACTTGATTTGAAAGTAGAGGTCTTAGTTAAAGAAATACACTCGAACCCACTTCTCTCAACCTTGGTTATCTCGCCAACCCTATTAAGTCGACGCTTTTGAAGTGGAACTGCCGAATTCTCTCTTTGTCTAAGCATGTTCTCATCAGTTATGTCGATTCCTTTATGTCGCCGAACCCTAATATTTCGAGCACAAAAGAAGGCCACATTAGCAACTTAACGTTTTTTTATCTCAATTATCAATTGTTGTCAAGGCAGTTTGATTATGCTGATCGGTTAATCTTTAAAAGAAAAGCCCGCTTTAATGTCCAGTCCGTATTTTCCCTTAATGAGGTTTCTTCTTTCCACTCTGTTGGAATCTGTATTTAAAAGAGTGCTGCTAAACAGAATGAGAGAGGCAATAGACACCCATCTTAGAGACCAACAAGCAGGTTTAGAAAGGATAGATCATGCACTGATCAGATTGCCACACTGAGAATTATATTAGAACAATCCCTGGAGTGGAACTCACCCTTCTACATCAACTTTATTAACTATAAGAAGGTGTTCGTTAGTGTTGACAGGCCAACCCTGTGGAAGTTGCTAAGACACTACGGTATACCACAAAAGCTGACTAACATAATTAAGACATCTTACGAAGGCCTTACATGCAGAATCATTCATGGCCAAAAAACAACAGAGGCTTTTGGTGTAAACAGGGCCGGCTTTAGGTTATAGGAGGCCTCAGGCGAAGTGAATTAGGTGGCCCCAAATGTAGTACACAAGTAAAATAATAAATTAGAAAGAAAGAAATTTATTAAAAACTACCTGTGTTTATAACTAAATCAACAAACGACTGAAACTTATACAAACATATTCGTGCAGATGTTATAAACCAGGGGTCGGGAAACCATGGCTCGCAGACAAATGTTTAATTACAATTTATTTTTTCTTCAGCCATCTTTGATCTACATATTTATTAAATATAAATAAATAATCTAAATCGGAAAAAATATGAAAATGTAAGTCGCTGGAAATACAATCTTATCCCTGCAGCAAGCAGTGTTTGCATTTGAAAATTAGCTAGAATTCTTTCAACGGGGACATTGAAAAAGGACATATACTACAAATTGAAAAACTGGGAGAGTTCAAAGAAACATGCACATCGAGAGACCCTGCTCAACATCTTGATATTCAGGAGGCTTCACGGCTAATCTCCAGCAGACATTTAAAGCGCGGTTTGGAGAATTTCGTGATCTCATCCGTCTTTTTAAGTCCATCACCTATCCACACAAGTTGGCAGTGGTATGCATGTGAGCAGTCTTTCTCACATCTAAAGAACATTAAGACCAACAAACGATCACGTTCAACGGCTGCATGAAGCTTAACCTCACCACGTATCAACCATGCAGACTAAAAGCCATCAGCAATGCCGTGCAGCACAAGTTGCATTAATGTTAATAAATACTTATTATTGGTTAGTAACAGCATAACAATAATATCTCACACAGCAGACGGACTGTAGAACCTTGTATCCAGCTTCTCCGCTGCCTGCAAAGAGTTTGGCCTTACCATTAGCATAAAGAAAACCAACATTATGGCACAGGATGCTGCTCCCAACTATCACTATAGACGACTGCAACCTGGATGTTGTTGAAAGTTTTACATATCTGAGATCAATCATCTCGAGCACTCTCTCACTGGAAGATGAGATAAGCAGTAGGATAAGGTAGGTAGCAACTAATATGGCAAGACTGTACAAAAGAGTCTGGTCCAATGCCAAACTCACATCAAGGACTAAGCTACAGATATACCAGGCCTGCGTACTGAGCACGCTCCTCTATGGATGCGAGTCATAGACTACTTATACCAGGCATAAAAGAAGGCTCGATAGCTTCCACCTGAGATGCGTGAGCCGCATCTTTGACATCAAATGGCAAGATAAAATCCCCAACACAGAGGTTCTGGCTCAAGCAAGCATGAGCAGGATTCCAGCCATAATAACCCAAAGACGCCTCCGTTGGCTTGGACACGTCAAGCGAATGCAAACTGTGCTATACAGGGAGCTGGCAACATGGAAAAGGTCGGTTGGTCGGCCTTGTCTCAGATACGCAGACATATGCAGGAGAGACATGAAAGTAACCATCATTGCCTAAAAAATGGGGAAATCGGATTGAGGATAGGACCACGTAGCGGGCTAAAGTGAAAGAAGGATCACTAAGAGCAAAGGAGCAAACTAGGGAAGAAGCAGTTGGGTAAAGAGCGAGGAGAAAGGCCAGGCAACACTGCCCCACTACATTCGTGTTTATAACATGCAGAAGAGACTGCCACTCAAGGATTGGTCTCATCAACCACACCGATAGCTACAAATAATAAAGATAAATCTTTCGTAAGCTTTCGTAGACGGACAGATGCCATAAAATAATAATAAAGAATTCAGAGATATAATTATTGCATTTTTAGTATTAAAATTACAAAATATGCACAAATTCATTAAAAATTTTAGTTTTAAACATAATGTATTGCTTTTATAGAATTACTTTTCAAAATATGTGGTGTCAAGAGCTCTCTCAGACAAAAAGTTTTCTTAACCCTGTCATAAGCCATAACGAGAATGATCTTTTCATGTTTTGATGGCAACAAATTGTAAATAATCCAGAGACTCGATATAAATCATTAACAGACTGTTGAGGCTATCTTGTGGCATAATCATTCTCAAAGGGTGTTTTAAAAATTCATTTCAACTTGGAATGTTGTTTTTTTCCACCAATACAAAAGAAATCGGAATTTTCAATTCTAACCGAAGAGCATCGATTAAGTACATCTTTAAATGAACTTTATAATGCGATAGGTCAATGTCTAAGTCAATAAAAATCGACTATCTCATACATTTTCAGTATTGAAGAGTTAATTTTAAAAAAACTTAGTACATAAAAAATGATTTTCAAAAATTAGCCATGCCAGACTACTAATACTAGAATATATTTTTTTTAAAAATGTGTTTAGCTGTCGTCGTTGCTAAGCTAAAATAAAAAAAAGAAAAACGTATACTTTGCGAATTCAATGAAGTTTCACCTTAATTTCGCCCAAATCCATGCTTTGCGTCGTTTTTTCATTTTGCTATTTTTAACAGCATATGAAATTTAAAAATTAAATATTTACTTTTTACTTCTTATATCATTTGATCACATCACGTGTTCTACATGCTTCAATCTGACGTCACATGTTCTACATGTTTCAATCTGACATCACGTGTTCTATATGCTTCAATCTTATATCGGGTGTTCTACATGCTTCAATCTGACATCGTGTGTTCTGCATGCTTCAATCTGACATCGTGCGTTCTACAGGCATCAATCTGACATCACGTGTTCTACATGCTTCAATCTGACATCGTGTGTTCTACATGTTTCAATCTGACATCACGTGTTCTACATGCTTCAATTTGACATCGTGTCTTTTACATGCTTCAATCTGACATCACGTGTTCTACATGCTTCAATTTGACATCACGTGTTCTACATGCTTCAATCTGACATCACGTGTTCTTCACGCTTCAATCTGACATCACTTTTTCTACATGCTTCAATCTGACATCCAGGCATCGCGTGTTCTACATGCTTCAATCTGACATCGTTTGTTCTACATGCTTCAATCTGACATCCAGGCTTCACGTGTTCTACATGCTTCACTCTGACATCACTTGTTCTACATATTTCGCGTGTTCTACATGCTTCAATCTGACATCACGTGTTCTACATGCTTCAATCTGACATCGTGTGTTCTACTTGCTTTAATCTGACATCGTGTGTTCTACATGTTTCAATCTGACATCCAGGCTTCGCGTGTTCTACATGTTTCAATCAGACACCACGTGTTCTACATGCTTCAATCTGACATCCAGGCTTCACGTGTTCTACATACTTCAATCTGACATCCAGGCTTCGCGTGTTCTACATGTTTCAATCTGACATCCAGGCTTCGCGTGTTCTACATTTTTCAATCTGACATCCAGGCTTCGCGTGTTCTACATGTTTCAATCTGACATCCAGGCTTCGCGTGTTCTACATGCTTCAATCTGACATCCAGGCTTCGCGTGTTCTACATGCTTCAATCTGACATATAGGCTTCGCGTGTTCTACATGCTTAAATCTGACACCCAGGCTTCGCGTGTTCTACACGCTTCAATCTGACATCCAGGCTTCGCGTGTTCTACATGTTTCAATCTGACATCCAGGCTTCGCGTGTTCTACACGCTTCAATCTGACATCCAGGCTTCGCGGGTTCTACATTCTTCAATCTGACATCAAGGCTTCGCGTGTTCTACATGTTTCTATCTGATATCCAGGATTCTCGTGTTCTACATGCTTCAATCTGACATCCTAGCTTCGCGTGTTCTACATGCTTCAATCTGACACCCAGGCTTCGCATGTTCTACATGCTTCAATCTGAAATTCAGGTTCGCGTTATCTACATGTTTCAATCTGACATCCAGGCTTCGCGTGTTCTACATGCTTCTATCTGACACCCAGGCTTCGCGTGTTCTACATGCTTCAATCTGACATCCAGGCTTCGCGTGTTCTACATGTTTCAATCTCACATCACGTGTTCTACATGCTTTAATCTGACATTCAGGCTTCGCGTGTTCTACATGATTCAATCTGACATCACGTGTTCTACATGCTTCAATCTGACATCCAGGCTTTGCATGTTCTACATGTTTCAATCTGACATCCAGGTTTCGTGTGTTCTACATACTTCAATCTGACAGCCAGGCTTCGCGTGTTCTACATGCTTCAATCTGACATCCACGCTTCGCGTGTTCTACATACTTCAATCTGACAGCCAGGCTTCACGGGTTCTTCATGCTTCAATCTGACATCCAGGCTTCGCGTGTTCTACAAGTTTCAATCTGACATCCAGGCTTCGCGTGTTCTACATGCTTCAATCTGACATCCAGGTCCCTACATGCTTATTATTGAAATAACATTAAACAATCTCGTATACAAGGGCATTTCTTGAGGAGATTAAAGATTAGGTTCAGAGTTCAGCTTTTTATTTTATTTTTTATTGTTTAAAGATCTATTATTGAAGCATTAGTATGTGGATTGACTGTGAGTGAGTGTGTTAAGAATGGGAACTAGTGTTTAAATTCAAAATCTTTTCGTTTAATTATATCTCTTTGTTATTAAGCTAGGGATAATGTAGTTTGAGAAACTTAATAACAACAAATACAAATGGTAAAATTAGAAGGCAATAATATAAGTTCAAATACTTTGATTTAATTAAATTTTATATGACTAAAAACGTGGGGCGGGTGCTTCAAAACCCCATTCCAATTTAGCAATACAACACAAAGATATGTGTTTGTTATATATAACTAAAGCTTTATAAGTGAGAGTATGAGTGAACTGCATTTGTAAAACCTCATAAGCATCCGTTATATTAAATGAAAGTACTTAAACTTATACTTTTTATTTTATTTTATTCTTTTTAGTACACTTATAAAAACGTGTTGTTTTTTTTAAAGATTTTTTTTTACCTATAGTTATTTTTAAAAAGTACACTGGAATAAAAAACGAAGAATAAAAACGTCACAATGTCACGTTTGAGGGAATGTGACAACCGACGTATACGAGTGCGTTCACAACCTTCATACCATTTTACAACAATTCAAAATTCTCAGTTTACTTAGTAAATTTCCTTTACTTTTACAAATAACTCCAATACATTGAAATAATTAATAAATTGAAGATCTATCAACCTAATCAAACGCTTGTTGGTTACTCTCTTGACACAAACGATACACAACACATAACACAAGTGAGTTTGGGGCTTAAAGTTTTCATTCGTATCACAGTAATTGGATTATGATTTACATGCTTGATATTTATAACTATTTTAATAATAATTATAATAATAGTAATAAAGAAAATACTAATAATAAACAAAGAACTTATAGAACCCGGGTTTCCGGCTATGGGCTGAGCTCTGGGTACTCTATGACGTGCATTCTTTTTTTTAATTTTTTTTAACTTAAACCGTGGCACACCATAAAGCACCAGTATTTAGCTATATAATATGAAATTGAACTTTGTTAACTTCTCTAGGGACATCTATTATATAATGCGCTAAGGCGCATTTCCGTCCGTCAGTCAGTGTGTGTGTGGATCCCCTATGCCCCGCAACTCTGGATTACTTTTTTTTTTTTTCATTGAAAATATAGACTAAAAATCATAATGATTTTGGTTTTGAGATTAACAGAGCGTGTGGTTTTGCACGCAGTAAAAAAATGAAGTGGAGTCATGAAGCTTTTATTATATTAATTTATTTGATGTTACTTTTTATGTTGATAATCCGAGTGTATGAATAAGCATGTGTGCGAGTGTGTTCATGTGTGTGTGTGTGTATGTGCGTCTGTGTGTGTGTGTGTGTGTGTGTGTGTGTGTGTGTGTGTGTGCGTCTGTGTGTGCGTGTGACTGTGTGTTTGTATTAGTTGTGAAATAACGATGTATTTCATAGATTGCTAAAAGTGAAATTAAATATTGAAAAGACGTTACCAGGTAATGGTTTATGTAAAGTTAAAATGATGCACTGGATTATGAAAATTCCGTTAATTTTATTAACATAAGTTTCTGCCGATGCGTTCTTCGTGGGTGCTTGAATAAAAGATAACGGTAAGTCATTGAATGTGACTTAAAAAACTGTTAATGAGAAGATCAATTTCCAATCATTTTTTCAGAGATGGTTTTACTTTATGTTTCATTTTAGAAGAAATGAGCCCTTGCGCATTAGTTGGACGATTACTCGCATGAATTGCTACAATGGAAAATAAACAGTGAAAAGAACTTATAGTCGCTATTGAAAGTGCATTATTTATAGTTATAATCTGTAATTGGGTAAGATTGAGGCTAATTGGCGCATATTTTTTTAAAAGAAAATGGAAGTTTTCTATAATTTTAAATTGTATTTTACAATAATAAAATCACACGAAGATGGGTCGAAATAATTTCTCTTAGTCACTGTTTAATAACTATAGAAATAAATGTGAAGAAATTATTTAATTGCAGACGAAATATCAATTTTACATTTTAATATAAGTTTTTATACATCTACGTATATAATCGGATGGAGGCAAATATTATGCGGGCGTATAAGTCAAAACTACAGAAAATGAAATTTATTAATAGAAAAATTAACACGGAACCGCTTTTGAAACATTTAACAAGTCATTTATCATAAAAACAATTCCAAATATTTGTTAGGAGGAAGATGTATTTCTCTTAGGTGCTTACTTATTACAAGTAAGTGTTTTGGATCAATTTCATTATAAACTGACATTAAGGAAATTCGTATTGAAAGTAAACGCTCGAGGATTTTAAATAATAAAATGGTACGTGTATAAGCTTTTATACACTGTTGTCAAAGTGGTGTTAAATAGCGGAAATGTAATTCTTTTTATAGAGGAGCAACTTTTTAAACTATTTGAAGGGTGCTTTTTGTTAAGGAACACAAGAAGTAAATTGAAGGGCACGCGTTTGTAATGGTTCCAACGCCTGCGAGGTGCATTGTTCAGCTTATCGACATTTTTTAAAATCATTTATTTTTGTTATCACAGTGCAAATCTTTGCGCCACTTTAATATATACATCTTTAAAACCCAATTTAACATAGGTCCTTTTTAAGTGTGTTTGGGATATTAGTTGAAATTCTGTTTTTAATTTCTAATTCATAATATACCAAAAATTAATTAAAAATAAGAATAGTAATAAAGTTGCACATTATAAATGAAAAAAAATCTCAGTTTAGAAACGAAAGGGTCAAAACGTCCGGGGTCGAAACGCCCTAGGGTCGAAAAGTCCCGTGGTAAAACTGTCCGGGATCGATTCGCCCGGGATCAAATCGACCGGGGTCGAACCGTCCTTGGTCGAACCGACCAGAGTCGAAACGACCTTGGACGAAACGCCCTGTGGTCGAACTGCCAGGTTCGAACCGTCCAGGGTGGAATCGTCCGGGGTCGAAGTGTCCAACCACCAAATAGAAAATACTTTTTACACAACTAAAGTAAACCAGCAGGGTACATTTTCAACTCAAACCTTGCGATTTAAGGTGTTACTTTAAAACAAATTAGCTCATACATACCTTAATTTAGCATCAATATTCACATAATTAATATCTGTCGCATAAATATAGACTTTACATTCAGTTTCTTTTAAATTAAATAAACAATTAAAAATATTTTTTCTATATATATATTAGGGCTGCGGAAATTACCGATTAATTTCTCGATTAATCGGTAAATTATTTTATCGATTAAAATTATTTTAATCGATAAAATGGTGATTAAAAATTAAAAATTTTTGTTTAAAAAATGTTCAATTGATTAATAATCATTTTTATTTTTTTATATCTTTTTACGTACAATCTTTTCCGTTGACTACATGCAGTAGATGTAAACTTTAAAATAACCTTTTTTAAAAGGACAATGATATAAAAAAAATTGTTTTTTAATTATTTAACAATAACAAAATTTAAATTCAATGACATTATATTGAACTACTTCTCCTAACAATGTTAGATCTCTTAAATTAAATACTTAGGTTATAGGCATTTTAAAAAATGCCATAAAAGGGCACAAAATGTGAAGGAAAACAACCAAATGGAAAAAGTGATTATGAGGTCTTAGAAGAAAATTCATAACTTTTGAACAACTTGGAATAATATGATTATCTTTATCTTTTTGTTAATCATAAAACAATTTCTATATGGCTGTATTACTTACTATTTTAAAATTAATTTGAAATTTTCATTCAAGTGCCTAAACTTTAAAACGTTATTTTACTTACTTGCATTGCTAACTAGGTTTTAAAAATAACTTAATAAAAAGCTGAATTGCCTGTTTTTATTACTTCACTTGAAATTTTCAGTTTATGACGTCATACATCTTAATTTCTAGCTTTAACAAAATTATCGATTAATTAATAGGTAATTTTTCAAAAATTAACGATTAAAATTAATTTAATCGATAACAGCCCTANTTATTTATATATATATATATATATTTATATGTATGTATATAAATATATATACTTTAAATGTATGAAACTGAGTTTTCCTATATGCTTAACAATAATTATAAAAAAAATACAGTAATCAAGTGTCATGAAATGCTCGACTGATGAACCGAATCACGATTTCCATTCTCCGTAAAGGCATAGATGTATTCTCGGACCCAATGTGACCAAGGGTGTCCCAGAGTCAATCCCGCCCTGAATGGTTAACTGATATTCGTTTGGAAAACAATGGCGGCTAGTAATAACATTGTCATTCATAGCCATGGGCCCTGTACGCTGTGACACTTGCCAACAGGAGCGTCTTTATAGACAAGACAAAATAAATTGTAAAAGTAAAAAAATTAATTTTGTAAACAAGCTAGAGATAAAAGTAACTAACTGCCATTAAGAGACATATTTTAATGAAAATATAGGACATAATTATTATATATCAAATTGTATATTGTTTCCGTTTGGTCCTTATAATATCAAGATGGTAACATAAAATGTTTTTATAGTATCCATATATATAATTCTCTACATGGTCCAACCACGCAGGACAAGAAGTAGCAAGCTGTCTGACCCCACCGACCAATCAGATTGCAAGAAAAGGTAGTAAACATTCATAATTTTGTTGAGTTAAAGTCAATCACTATGTTCTTTTGGAACAATTAAATAACATGTAATTCATATTGTAGTGGCTATAACATTCGCCTAACACGCGGAGGTCGCAGGTTCAATCCCCAGCTAAGACATTATGTAATTTTTTTTTTATGTTTGTGTCCGTTCATAGCCCACAAACTTTTCGATTCCCAGAACATGCGCAAGATGAGTGGGTAAAAGCTTGACGAATGACCTTTGTCAGGTTATGCAAATTAGTTTCTGGTTGCCAAGTTAGGATGGTGCAGGGATGGGGGTGGCAAGTGGCTAACCACAGTGCACATTTTTCCAGATCAACAATGAGTCTCAGTTATCCCCGCATCCGAGGTTCATTCGCCTTTTTCTGATTTCATCATTATTTATATTGTGTCTTCCCCCCCCCCCCCCCCCCGCCTACTTTCTTTGCACTATCGATAAGCAAATCTGCGGCGTTTGGTACGCCGCGGGCATCTAGATATAATTATTTAAAGATATAATATAAGGTACGGCATGCGAGCACGGCTGTATACAGATGGTCACGGTTTCTCTTATTGAAGGTAGGGATTTGTTCCCTAGAAAAATAGGGACACTAAGTCCACTGAGCTCCGAAATAAAATATATATAAAGCATCTTGTCTATTTGTTTTAACTCCAGGTTTGAATGTTGAAGGCAGTACATTATAAAATTAAACAATGTTTACCACAGCAGGACTGACAAATACTACTTCTAATAATGATAATAGTACATTGTGTTGAGTTGTTTCATTTCATTTTATAGCAGCTCAAATTCACAAACAATCTGGACTTTCTTGATCCCGCTCAACCAATAGCATAAATGAATTACGACTTAAGGGAATACATTTCGTTTAATAAAATGTTAACAAATAAGCCAACAGTGAGCAAATAGTTACAACACGACGTCAAGGACGCCAATTTCAGAGCCAATTGAGTTTTCAATCGAAAAATAATTTTTAAAAATTTGTATATGTTAATGTTGTGCAAACTGCTCCCAAATATCATATAGGTGTGGATAATGGTCCAGTGACTTGAGCACACGGCTGGCGTGCTGAGAGTCACGGAGAAAGAAATGTATTTGTTACCATGGTTAGGGTCTCCATGAGTCCACTCGCCTACGATGCGTTATTACACTAGTTGAGTAAAAGGACAAGGTTAGCAGTATTCATGTAGATATTAAAATACAATATATAATTTAATTTATATGGGATTAACCCATTTTCAGTTGTTGCTTTTTTTTTTCCTAAAGAAAATAAGTAGATCTAACCCTATGTTAATGAATCTTGTCAAAATCGCGTCAGACACGAATTAAAATTTTATTTTCCTCCTGTGCTGCACCACAAAGCACTGATGTATTCAATCAAATAAATTTACGTAATTAAAGTTAAGTTTGAAATATTAATGAAGGGATTTAATTTCTGATAAATTAAAAACAAAATATTTAATTTCCCATTTGATGACATTTAGAAATAATAACTTACGTTACTAACTGTTTATGTGAATAAAAAGTAGAAGAAGACATAAAAAATACAATTTTGAAAGGAAATGCTGGATGTTTAAATACTAATCATTTCCAAATCAGAAAACTATAAAATACATTTATTAATTTAAAATAGACGCTTGTCTTTCGTTTTAACATATTCACATCTAGTCACACCGATATGCTTATTATATTAATTGTATGCCAATTAACATCGATCTCTATTTTATGAGATACATTGTCAATGAATCGTTTGGCTTATCCGGGTACTCCAGCCATGGGCTAGGCTCCGAATACTCCGACCATGGGCAGGTCTCATATCACTCCACTTAAAAATAAAGTAGCGGAAGATTCATATTTAATAACAAGCATAAATAATATAATAGTCCAAGTCACTCACTGGATCTGGAACGCTGAGGAGCGATGTACGACAGTCTACAGCAGTTAGTTTAGTTGAAAAATCTTGTGTTGATGAGCGCTGTAAAAATATTTAATATGATGACGTCATTGTTTGGTGTGCATCGGTGCGCAAAATACAACCCCTATTATTAAATACTTTGCGTACATTTCAGAAAGTTTAATATTTCGTATTTATCAAAAAACGACAAGTTAGTTGGGCTTTTGAAAAGGGTTGGCGCCGTAGGCGCCCTAAAAAAGTGGGCGCCGCAGGCGCCACGGCGCCCCGGCAAAATCTAGTTCATAATATTAACAAAACATTAAATGTTATGAATGGTACAAATAAGCAGAAAGAAAGAAACAAAACAAAAAAAATATCCATTAATTCATTTAAAATATCGCAGCGCCCAAATTGACAGAAATATCATTTTTAGTATCTTTTTCGTATTGCTGAGCTAAACATAATTTAAAGGAAGCAAGATTTTTATTGTTCTACAAGATTCTTTCACGGTTTATCTGCAGAGCAGTGCTTCTCAAACCTTTTAGTATGGTGGACCAACATGAAATTTTTTCGACTGCACTAGGGGCAAATGAACAATTTTTTTACTTTACTGACCTCTTATCAAAATGTTATTTATTTTATTTAATGTCCTTCAATTTGAATATTTATTAACGATAAATTGACCTTTTAAATAGGTTTAGTATTAATGGTTACAAATAAGGAATTATAAATATATTTTCTGTCGTTTCTTGATAACCTCAGCGGACCGGCAGTGGATGGCCGACGGACCCTTTCTCAGATTTCTTGAAATGATTATCAGATTATAAATAAAAGATATAGGAACAAACAGTCACAGTGTGCCTGGACATAAATCTATTTTTGATTACTCATCGTGAATTCCGTTTCATAGTTTTTGTTAGAAACCATAGATATAGGAAACCTGTTCTGATTTTTAGTATTGTTTCTTAATTTTATGCAATTATTGACTTTGAAATTGAATTAACCTTGGTAATATTCAAACTCATTATAATTATCAGCTACACAAACCTTCTGTGCTTTTAAGCAACATGTCTGTTTATATAAGCCTGATTTCATGATTGTTATTTTATTGTTCTAAATCCGGCTTATAGGCGAGTATTTCAGTTAAGTGTCATTGACTATACGTATTAATTATTTGCCATATTTTGATTTTTATTGTGCACTCCAATGTCTTCCATATTTATTTTCACCCTTTATGAGGTGCCAAAAAAAAATTTACAAAATAAATAAAAGTAATAATGGTCTGCCTGCGTTACCTCCCCTCCAAGTACCCCACTCCTTCTAAGAACTATCTTTAGAACTATCAGTCATCTTTTTGTGACAAGTCCTCCCCTCCAAGAACCCTACCCATTCTAAAAATATCTTTAGAACTATCAGTCATCTCTTTGTGACAAGTCCTCCCCTCCAAGAACCCTACCCCTTCTAAAAACTATCTTTAGAACTATCAGTCATCTCTTTGTGACAAGTCCTCCCCTCCAAGAACCCTACCCATTCT
This sequence comes from Radix auricularia, assembly GCA_002072015.1. Classification (NCBI taxonomy): domain Eukaryota; kingdom Metazoa; phylum Mollusca; class Gastropoda; family Lymnaeidae; genus Radix; species Radix auricularia. Next base: position 21,585 of record MUZC01000249.1, read on the forward strand.
AAAAAATATCTTTAGAACTATCAGTCATCTCTTTGTGACAAGTCCTCCCCTTTCTCCGTCTTTCTAAATTTACTAAACTCATCTGTCTCTCTAAAATGTCTTTCAATCTCAACATCATTCTCTCAAGTCATCTTTCTTCTTTTTTTTTTGTCTGTCATTTCACTTCTGTAATCTATCATTTCTTTATTTTACCCTTGTTATTGCTCTCACTTATGCTCCTTCCACCAATCTCTTTTACTGTTTTTCTCTTTCCTCTTCATCTATCTCTGTGTTGTTTTTATTTGTAAATGTCTCATTTTACACTCTTCCCCACTCTCCCCCAACCCCGCCCCTTCTCTCTGTCTGAAACCTAATCACTTTGAAGTGACAACCTTACAGATTTCATCAAATGCACTTCCCAACCCCTAAGACAAGGGAACTAATTGACTCTGGCAAACACTCACCCTGACCTGCTGACACACACATCGGGTGGACATCATCAGGATGGGCCCAGTTGATGTGTTGGGGGGGGGGGCACCGGTCCGTGAACCACAACTTTGAGAAGCACTGCTGTAGATGACTTGTTAAGCTAATAACCGCCAATTATTGTTTGAAAAATGTTTACCTCTCTACCAGTAAAAAAAATAAAAAAATCTCAGTCACCTTTTAAAAAACTTGAGCTCAAATTTTCTTCTTTCCACCACTGAGTCAAACGCACACAAACGCTGAGCTGCGGTTTCCGGTCATGAGATTCAGGTTTAACTCCAGCGAAACAAAATAAATGTAATCTCTGACGGGCATTTGCTTAAGCTGTTCACTGATGACGACAGCCTACAGGTGGTCCCCATGAGTTTGAGACCCAAGCCTTTAAACATGAACCGAATGCAACCACCATCCTTTGCAATCCATATAACGTGGATCACAGCTCATTTTCAACGCACATAACTCCATGGATATCGTGGATATCTAGGTTTAAGGACTTATCCTTCAAACGCCATATTTAATATGTTGATGATTAAATGAGAAATAGTGTCAAATTCATTATTGAAAGTAACCCCTCAAAGAAGACGAATAAGTCAAAGAGTGCAGTCTTTGATATTGTTCAACTCATGCCATCGTGTAAATTTTTTTTTAAATCTAAAATAAAGCATCTAAAAGTGGCTGTAAAGGGAATACATAAAAAATGTTTGATACTTTAATAACTCCAATTTATGTGGTTTTCTTCTATTGGTTACTCTACTACCCAAGTTATAAATAACTCTAGTTACAAAGCACGCAATTCTTCAATAAATCCTCTAATTCAGTGCTACTCAAAGTGGTGGTCCGCGGACGATCAGTTGTCTGTCCGTAGAAATTATCAAGACATGAAAGAAAATATAATAATCACCTTCTATTTGCAGCCATCAATAAAAACTAAGCCTAAATGAATGTTGTTGTTTTTTTAACAATAAGCATATACAAATATTTTTAAAAAAACTTAAATTAGATTATATCGCAATTTTAAAATATTATTAATTTATTGTGTGTGTGCGCGCGCGCGTGCATGCGTGTGTGTTTTAATTGAAAATTGATGCGAGTTTTGAACTGCCCCAAATATTAAAAATATATCTTTAAGATTTCTTACACAAACATTCGGAACTTGCCGTCTGCTGGTCTAACGGGAAAAAAAATCCCACTGAAAATAACAAACTATAGATCTATTATTTAAATGAAGAGATTTATAACTTTAATAGATTTCAATAAAATGTTTTGTAAATTTAGAAAATATTATTAATTTCTTTTAGTTTTGACCACGTCAATATTTTTTATTTTTATATATAGTTTTTTAAATTAATTTTTTAAAATTATTTTTATATTTTAAAATTTTTGAATTTTGCATTGAATTATTTTTAGGTCTTAATTAAAATCAGAATGGATTTAATTACATACGCAGGAACAATCTCAGGAATAAAAATTGCGAGGAATAATTATTATAGATACGCCCCCCCCCCAATCGAAAGATATACACTACTGTGTGTTGTAAAATGTAAAATTAAATTTTAGATTTTGAATTTTTAGTTTTAAGCTTTAAAAATAATAATATAAATTAATAGGGCTGCGGAAAATAACGATTAATTTCTCTATGAATCTATAAAAATTTTATCGATTAAATGTTAATTAAAATACAATTAATCAATACAAATTCTATTAAAATTAAGAAAATATTTGTTGTTGTTTTTTCAATTTATTTTAAAAAATGAGTAATTAATAATATAATAGCCCAGATCACCGGATCTCTATCACCGAGGAACAATATACAACAGTCCAAATCAGTTTAAAAAGTTCAAAATATAATATTTTTCTGTTTATGAGACAAGGGAAATAACTCAATATAACAAACAAGTGTCAATGAGCAGTTTTTGTTACTTCCCTTGACATGTTTGGCTTTAATCGAAATTAACGATTAATTCATGAAATTAATAGTTAATTTATTCTAAAATGAACGATTAAATTTAAATTAATCCTTACCAGCCCTAGTAATTAATAGAGAGAAAAATTGATATTAGGCTAACTAGGGCCGTACGGATTCAAATTGTTAAATTTTTTATGAAGTGAAATCCAGCCGGAGCCAGGACCAGAATAATAAAAATGGCCATGTTCCAGATTTACTGGAGCCGGAGCTAATATTTATATTTATTATTATTATTATTATTATTATATTAGTTCTCTACTGCCTGCCAGATTTGATCAGAATTACGACGGGAAGTCCTGCCGGTGACGGATTAACAAAAATGGCTTGATTCCGGATTTGCCAGAGCCGAAAACCGTTACACCACATTTAGTACCGAAAAGATTTATTATATAAAACTCAATTTCAATAAGGAAAAGAGAGGACAAATTGATAAGTTTATAAAGAGAAGAAACACGAATGCTTAGCAACAAACAAATTCTGACTCTTCTTCACAAGGAAACATAATTGAAAAAGAAGCCTCTTTACCAAACCAATTCGTTCTAGCCTCACTTGAAAATATCCCTCTTCGTATTTTCAATTAGGTTTTGTATGTGTGGCATGTGGATGATGCTGGTATTCAAACACTTCACGGTGTTAGTTGTGGCGCTGTTCTATCGAATATTCTCAACATATTTGAATACGAAGTGAAGACGACAGTAAATGAGTAATAAGCAATCAAAGCTTAGGATTATTCGTTTTAATATTGATGGATGACATAATTAGTATCCAAACATACATAAATAATACAATTATATTGTCAACTATATGAGTGTACAAATTGGCCCCATATTTTTTGTCAATGAGAAAAAAAAACACTTTAAAATAAAATAGTTTTATTTTATTTTTTATTTTTTTTTTTTAATTGTTACATCTCACGTGCATTACAATTTATTTGCCCGTAATCGCTGCACCACATTGCATCGGTACTAATATATTTTAATATTTACTTCTTCGTGAGGATATTTAGGGAACTGATAGAATTGTTAATATCTTTTGGACGCTTTTCAAATTTAATTTATAATATAACACTGCGAGACATGTTAAAATTTGTTACAAAAAGCAAAATTCTTTCTAGCAACCTAAAACTTTTTATTTATTTTTTTAATTCAAATAAAAATATATTTTTTAAATATTGCATTTGTTTATTTTTACATAAACTGTGAAATTAATTTATTAAGTTTAATCTATATGTATCTTTAAACAGTTATGGAATATGTACGTTACGTAATATAATCTAATCATGTTTTTATGTTAGTGGCACGCCACTAGACTTCGATCCCTACATTTAGGGATACGATGACAATGAAATGTAATGATTTTCGTAAGATTCTGTTAATACTAAATATAAACACACAAAAACATATTTTTATGCTATTTTTTTCGATTTCTAATGTTTAATAAGATTAGTGACTTCATTGCAGAAAACAAAATCAACATAATTTTAAAAAATACTCTGTTACTTGCATATAGGTCTAGAGGCATTTATTTACTATTAATATCATTTGTTATCACTGAAAAAATATAGTTATATGTCATTTTTTAAAGTAACATTTGTAGAAAACAATTGATAGTTCCAGCTGTTGGTTATGAAGAACATTTGAAGTAAAGTAGTAACTGCCGACGGCCATCATGACAATGGAAGACAGGCGAAGGACAAGTGATTATTCTTTTCAAAATTGTTGGATGGAAACAAGCATATAACTAATTGAATTCATGCCAAATGTCTTAGGGCAGCATGCCATGTAAGGGGGGGGGGGTCATGTCGCTACCACATATGTACAGAGATAACAGTGCATCGGTCCATGGTGCCATGGGAAAATTCCAGCCGGTCCGCCGTACTAAAAACTTTGAGAAGCGCTGCTTTAATTCATTGCGTAATAAAAGACAAATAAAAAACTTACATGTTTATAATTACATTTTGTTACTTATAATTTAGCGTCTAAACGATAATAAGCTATCTTTCCATACTTGGAATGGATGAAAATAAAAGGTAATAAATATAATATTCGAAATGAGTATATATTTATAGATCTAAATAGTGTTTACAAATTCATTGTAATCAAGTACTTTAGAACTGAAAAGAAATAAACATTTAAACGCATGCACAATATCGAGATTTTTCTATCCTTAATACAAATTAAGCAATAGCATTAATATTGCAATTTTCTGCCCATTAGATATTTGAGGCCCTCAGCTACCTGAGGATCCATGCGATGGCGCTGCTTGTGCGTAGATCTAATAGTTTTCATATTTTAAAAAAGTCTATCAAGTTTACTAGATAATAAATGACGCTCTGTAAATATTAAATAAAACCCTACTCTGACATGGCTCTGTAGATATTAAATAAAACCCTACTCTGACATGGCTCTGTAGATATTAAATAAAACCCTACTTTGACATGGCTCTGTAGATATTAAATAAAACCCTACCCTAACATGGCTCTGTAGATATTAAATAAAATCATAATTTGACTTGGCTCTGTATATTTTAAATAAAACCCTACTCTGACATGGCTCTTAGATATCAAATAAAACCCTACTCTGACATGGCTCTTTAGATATCAAATAAAACCCTACTCTGACATGGCTCTTAGATATCAAATAAAACCCTACTCTGACGTGGCTCTGTAGATATTAAATAAAATCATAATTTGACGTGGCTCCTTAGATATCAAATAAAACCCTACTTTGACGTGGCATTGTAGGTATTTTAAAAAAAACACTACTCTGACATGGCTCTTAGATATCAAATAAAACCCTACTCTGACATGGCTCTTTAGATATCAAATAAAACCCTACTTTGACGTGGCATTGTAGGTATTTAAAAAAAAACACTACTCTGACATGGCTCTTTAGATATGGGAAAAAACCCTACTCTGACATGGCTCTTTAGATATTAAATAAAACCCTACTTTGACGTGGCATTGTAGGTATTAAAAAAAAACACTACTCTGACATGGCTCTTTAGATATCAAATAAAACCCTACTTTGACATGGCTCTTTAGATATTAAATAAAACCCTACTCTGACATGGCTCTTTAGATATTAAATAAAACCCTACTCTGACATGGCTCTTTAGATATTAAATAAAACCCTACTCTGACATGGCTCTGTAGATATGGAATAAAACCCTACTCTGACATGGCTCTGTAGATATTAAATAAAACCCTACTCTGACATGGCTCTGTAGATATTAAATGAAACCCTACTTTGACATGGCTCTGTAGATATGGAATAAAACCCTACATTGACATGGCTCTGTAGATATTAAATAAAACCCTACTCTGACATGGTTCTTTAAATATTGAATAAAACCCTACTCTGACATGGCTCTGTAGATATGGAATAAAACCCTACTCTGACATGGCTCTGTAGATATGGAATAAAACCCTACTCTGACATGGCTCCGTAGATATGGAATAAAACCCTACTTTGACATGGCTCTTTAAATATTGAATAAAACCCTTCTTTGACATGGTTCTTTAAATATTGAATAAAACCCTACTTTGACATGGATCTGTAGATATGGAATGAAACCCTTATTTGACATGGTTCTTTAAATATTGAATAAAACCCTACTTTGACATGGCTCTGTAGATATGGAATAAAACCCTACACTGACATGGCTCCGTAGATATGGAATAAAACCCTACTTTGACATGGCTCTTTAAATATTGAATAAAACCCTTCTTTGACATGGATCTGTAGATATGGAATGAAACCCTTATTTGACATGGTTCTTTAAATATTGAATAAAACCCTACTCTGACATGGCTCTGTAGATATTAAATAAAACCCTACTTTGACATAGCTCTGTAGATATGGAATAAAACCGTACTTAAACATGGCTCTTTAAATATTGAATAAAACCCTACTCTGACATGGCTCTATAGATATTAAATAAAACCCTACTTTGACATGGCTCGGTAGATATAGAATAAAACCCTACTTAGACATGGCTCTTTAAATATTGAATAAAACCCTACTCTGACATGGCTCCCTCACCCTAATAACATGCTTATATGTCTCCCATGACCTAAAGTGTCTACATTATACTAAAAATATATCAGTCTTACCATGACGTCGTTCCAACTAACCTGCCATGCCTCCTCTAATCTACTACTGCCCCCCTCCCGTCCTCCCCCTCCCGNCACACACACACACACATATATTCACTCTAAATCTTAAGTTTATTTGTCACTGTGCAAAGTAAAAACCCGTGATTAAAGTTGCTCATCGGGCACAGCATTCATTTTGTCATTATTATTTTTTAATTACTTTAAACCTCACAAACAAAGTTATTAATATTATCTTTATTTAAATTTGATGTGTGGTAATTCTTAACGGATGCGCGGCGTCAGTCAGGTATCTCCCTGGACGCATTGCTTAATTCGAACATTGACCAACAGCTGACCTCTCTGTAAGTACACATGTTCTAGGAATGGTAGCACGGAAAGAGAACCCTCGCAAACTGAACTATTAGTGATCAATATCACTTGGTTTCAGGAGAGCCTCGCTTTGGTATCATCTTTCCGCCATACAGTCCTCGCACAAAAGGGCAGTGGCAGTGTACCGCGTACGCTACAACGTAATACGACCTTGAGTGAGACTGTGAGAAAGTGCCGCCATTAACCGAACGCAGCGTGAAACATGACAAGAGGTGACAGTTAACTTTTTACAAAGACCGCAAACCTAGCGCCTTCCCCATCCCCCCACTCCCTCTGTTCACCCCATTCCTCGTCTTCCTGTCCACCTCTCACCCGCCACCTACTCATTTAAGTTGCACAGATTTGTCGACGGACACTGAGTGAATCTGAAATAATCTTAACTCAAATTGTGAGATTAGACAGGTGACGTCAGAACGTTCATGCCAGTTGGGTTTGAACACCGGAAATGAACGACAAATGCAAAAGTGAAGTGACGCAAATGCAAATTGTTTGTTCCTTTCAGAGAGACCCGGGGGGGGGGGCTGATTTTTAAATCAAAATGGTTTTAAAAAAGAACTTTTCTTCAAGAACGATTATGGAATTTAAAAGAGAACTGCCATTTAGTGGACGACATGATCTGCCTTTGACATCAGTCTGTATACGAATCTTTATTCCCGTTGTATAATTTTCATTTTACAAAATCAAAAACAGCTTTCACAAAATGAGTAGTTGTTAGTGTGTTTTTTTTTTCAACAGAACTCGCACTTACTTATGCTAGATCCTATTTATGATTCGTAATTCCCGTGATATTTCTTTACACTTAATATATATTACACCCTAGAGAACAGAATAGTTTTTACCCGAAACGTATGTCATGCAACCGCATTGTTCGAGTGAGATAGATATATGGATGGATGTATGGATGGATGGATGGATGGATGGATGGGTGGATGGATGGATGGATGGATGGAAGGATGGATGGATGGATGGATGGATGGATGGATCGATTAATTAGATAGATAGATAGATAGATAGATAGATAGATAGATAGATAGATAGATAGATAGATAGATAGATAGATAGATAGATAGATGGATGGATGGATGGATGGATGGATGGATGGATGGATGGATGGATGGATGGATGGATGGATGGATGGATAGATAGATAGATAGATAGATAGATAGATAGATATAAGGGGAGGGGATCAGGGCTATTAAATATAAATCTGTTAAATCTATTTACAAAAATAGAATTTAAAAAAATTAATTAAACTAAGTTTTTATAAGTGGACTAAAAAGAGGTAAATAAATCAAAACGTATCATATATAGTAGCCTACTTTTATTAAATCCTTTTTATTAACTCGGGACATCTGGTTGCAGCAAAATATTTGGATCGATTTTTAACACACTTCCCCTTATGCCTTTGAGCTGAAATTTTGCAGACAGACTCGAGGGGAAGATGAAAATGATCTTTCAAAATTTCACATCAGTCGAATGCACTGTGATTAAATTAATGAATTTGTAGATTATCTCTATGCTAGACTGCCGCTATTGTATTAACAACATTTTAAAGATGTTCTTGTAGCGCGGTAAGGTGCGTGTTAAATTTACTTTTATTAAATATATTCCCAAAACTGTTAATGCCAATGCTAGTCTGTCTCGTGGTGCGAATTATATTAAACATGTTTTTATAACCCTTTTCTCGTGATCAAATCGAGCTGAAATTTCGCAGGCCGGCTGTAGTAGTTTTTTTTTATAGTTTTTTTTTAAATCCTGACTATATGAGACATAACTAAAAGTTTTGATTGTTGGATTATCGTGGAATTCGTATTATAATGAACTTAGCTTTAAGGTTGTCTCGTATATAAAGGATTTATAATCAAAAACTTTTAAAATTATTTATTTATTTATTATTTTATATATATGTAATTTTTTTAATTGAAATTGTGAAACAGCTAAAAAAATATTGTGACTAGAATTCTAGAAGTAGTAGATAAATATGTTTCAAAGAGATCTATGCGACGGAAAAGCTAATGTACATTTTTTTAACAATTGCATACCGCGCGCACGTTAATACCGAGTGATAGAGGCATAGGTTAAAGAGCGGAAAGAACAAGGTTGTGTGTGGCAGAAAACAACGGTCGCTGCAGCAGAGGCGTAATCAGACGGGTGAACAGGTGCTGACCGCGCAATCGTGACACCATCACAAGGGGTGACGCCAACACGTAAAATTTTGTATGTTCCCGATATTTGACACTGGCAGACTCCGAGGAGGTCCATGGGGTTAGTCGTGAGGGAGGACTCCATGATCTACTGCACTGTTTGACACCCACCTCAGTGACGCCTCTGCGCTGTAGTTCAGTGACCACCTAACGTGAGAAACTTGGAACAATGAATGGTCTGTTGACGTAGGTAATATCTATGTCAAGTTTTCTTTTGGCCTTTTGCCGGGGGGTGGGCTCTACATCACAGAGCTGGGGAACAGAGAGTAAATGCGTGTGTGGGGGTGGGGAATGTCTGGTTTATCTGGGTCCAATTGTCATATCACGCGCTGACGACCCATTTGTAAATTTCTACTTTTTTTAACAGGTTTGTTTTTGTGATACGTACGTTGAAAGACGGAATGGATGTGGGTGTGTGTGTGGGGGGGAGGGTGTGCACTATAAAATTGTTTTCAGCTTGTAACGAATGTGTATGGGGGATGGCGGTGCATACTAGAGGGAAAGTGAAACTATCACAGTAAACAGGAAATCACAAATGTGAAATTACCTCCCACATAAGATCAAAGCGTTGACATGTCACGGTGGTTCGTAACTAAAAAAAAAAGGTATGCTTGAAAATATGTGCTGACACCAATGCACCATCCATTAGGTCGCTTCATAAGATCAATATCCATCTCTCTTACGAATCAATCAAGACTCAAGTTTTAAAGTTTTAATTTAAAAATCTGTTACAAAGTTTTCAAACTACTTCAAAACTATTTACTGAAAATTAAATAAATAAACGCCTTGTCAATGACAGTGATAGCAAAGATGGGGAGGGGGGCGCTTGTTGGGCAGTGCCCAGTCTGCAGTCTCCCAGGTAAAATCAAACCCCCTTCACCGCCCAGACCTGGGCTATGTTAATTTATCAGCCTGGAGTTATGAAGCAATTTCATTCTAATAATAGCTTATTTTCTTTTAGTATGCGACATTTAAAGATTCTCTTCGTTCAAATCAGTCTTATAGACGCATCCAAAGTTTGGACGGAAGCTTGTTATGATGGACCTACTACAATGTATATTTCTTAATTAAACAGATGACTGCGTTGGGGATGAAATACCTGATGTTTGATGAAAGTGTTCCAACGAGTATCTGATATTTTATGAAAGGTTCCCAAGTAGTCCCAAGCAGTGCTCGATTTAGGAAAAAACCAGTGCCGGGGATGAAAATTTTTTCAGCAGAGCCGGGGATAAATGCCATCCCCGGCGGGGATGATAGAAGTTAAAGCAGAGCCGGGGATGGAGCCTCACAGTGCCGGGGATATCCCGGTTTCCGCAACAAATTGAGCCCATCTACTAATCCTGCTACTACCACTACTACTATTACTACTACTACCACTTCTACTATTACTACTACAATATAACATGACACAACAAGTGAAAACAAATTACAGTATTTACAATACAACACATAAAAAATGACATGCAACAGGTTCTAATGTTGAAATATATTTTAATTTGTTTGTTTCATTTTTTCTAATATCTTGATTGAATGTACAGTTTTTAATAAAAACTAGCTTGTAGCTGAGATGGAATTTACTTTAAAATGGAAAGTGTGTTGTTTTCGTTTTTTAACTAATAGATATTGTTGTTGATGTTGCTGCAGTAGATGACGATGTTGTTGATGCAGTAGTTGATGTTGTAGATGAAGTTGTTCTTGATGCAGTTGTTGCTGATGGCGTTTGTTGTTCATGTTATTGATTATGTTGTTGTTAATGACGATGTTATTTTTTTTTGTCGTTGATGTTGTTTTTTATGTTTGAATTTACAGTTTTTAGTATCTTGTGTTGTTGTTGGTGTTGCTGCAGAAGATGATGTTGTTCTTGATGTAGTTGTTGCTGATGGCGTCTGTTGTTCATGTTATTGATGATGTTGTTGTTAATGACGTTGTTATTCCTTTTGTCGTTGATGTTTTTTTTTATATGGTTGAATTTACAGTTTTTAGTAGCTTGTGTTGTTGTTGGTGTTGCTACAGAAGATTATGTTGTTATTGATGCAGTAGTTGATGTTGTAGATGAAATTGTTGTTGATGTAGTTATTACTGATGGCGTTTTTTGTTCATATTATTGATGATGCTGTTGTTGATGACGTTGTTTATGTTGCTGTCGTTGTATATTTGAAATTGGTCTAATCAATTCTAAACAGTTATTTTCTAAAAATCAAAACTATTTAAACAAATTATGGCGCTGTTCCATAACTACTTCTTTTGTTTGTTTGCCAGAAGGTAGGTCGCTAGCAGAATGCCTTCCGTCTTTTAACCACTTTGTGGCATACAACCTGGCATCAAAATGTGGAAGTGGTGGCCCATTAATTTTAATAAAAAGCAAGTGATTGATAGTTTCAACATCTAATGAATTCCGAAGAGATGTGTGAGTTAAATTCATCGCGCTGAATCCTCGCTCACAATCAGCAGTAGATATTGGCAGAACATCTAATCTCTTGTACAAATCATTAAGTTCTGCATCAGCATCATGACCATCTTTTGTCATGCGAAATTGGTGTACTATGGCTGAAGTATGACGTGCTTCAATTTTCAAAATTTTTTGAAGTTCCATAATTTCACGATCTCCATACAACATTAACTCTTCTGTGTTTTTTGGCCAATTTGCCTTACATAAAACTTCAGCATGTTTCAACACTAATGTGCTGTTGTCAAAACGGGAGGAGATGTTGTCAACCAAACTTTGAAAAAACTGTTTCTTAAAATTGTGAAACTTTGTTTGTTCCGCTTCTGTTGGTGGCATAAGCTTGATTTCTTTGAAAGTACTTGTGCAAGAAAACTCCTTTAAAAAATCCTGACCACTGACACCATCATATTCTTTGAAGGCTGACAATGTTTTTATAGCATTTGAAATCTCAGCATTTACTGTTCTAACTGAGGATGAATTTTTTTGTAAAAATAGTGACAAACTTTTAACAACTTCAAGGGCTTCTTTGATTATTGTTAGTTCGTAAACAAAAATCCATTTCTTCAGTTTAAGACTTATTCCACTGCATTTAGTTCTATCTCGA
>MUZC01000249.1:45792-113395 GCA_002072015.1 Radix auricularia
AAAGATGTGTCAGGGGGTGGGGTGGAGTAGAAGGGGGGTTATGTAGGTGAAAGATGTGTCAGGTGGTGGGGTGGAGTAGAAGGGGGGGTAGTTTAGGTGAAAGATGATGTTCATGAATGTGTTTGTTACTTTACAAAGAGCGCTAATTTAACGATGTTAATTTGAGCTCACTCCCAATCCACCTTTCGCCCAAAATTAACATTTTTAAAAAAAGAAAGAAAAATCGCTTTTTAATAAAAAGGACCAACATTTAAATAACAAAACAAGAATTTTAAAGACCAAAGTGTCAGGCAAAGCTTGTTTTTTTATTCAAATAAAATTTTCTACAACTGGTAAAAACAAAACAAGTGACACCTCGAGACACGATCCTCTCCAAAAAGGTTATCTATATGCATGTAAGACCCATTTGTTGTCTGTCTGTCTGTTCCCTAACTCACGATTCACACAACCAAATAAATTGAAATTTGAAACACGAACACAAAATTATATGAGGAATGTTCTTGAGCAACTTTCGTGACATAAATTCACACTCATGGGCGCCGGGGGGGGGGGGGGCAAAAACTTTTTTTTTCTTAATATGAGCTATATAAACAGTTTAAATTACAAATTCTCCTATTTCCCGAAAACGCAGAAGCATGAAATTTTAGAAGAAATTTTAGTACACTTCCACAATGGTTACAGGTGAAAATATTTAAACTATATCTTTCTGAGGGCCGGGGACCCAAGTGTAGTTTTTTCCTTATATGAGCTATAAAAAAGACTGAAAATCACTAATTCCCCTATTTCCGTGTATGTAGAAGCATGAAACTATGGCATGTTGTTAAGTACAATCTCCCAAAGACAATTTGCGAAAAAGAATTTTAAGATTCCCACTCTTGGGGTGCCGGGGTCCGGGGACTCAAATGTACTTTTTCTTTAATGAACAATATTAACAAAATCCAGACATAAAAATCACATGAAATTTAGTACACATATATAATATTATATGGATAAGGTTCTTCATTAACTTTCGTTTAAAATTACCGCTCATGTAGGATTGGAGACCCAAAGAAATATTTTATATTTCTATGGGCTATATAAAAATTTAAAATCACTAATTCTCCTATTTTCCGAGTAGGCAGAAGCATAAAATTTAAGGAAGTTGTTGAGTAAGCTTTCGCATTGATAACAGGCGAAAATATTTAAATTATATCTTTCTGGGGGCCGGGGGCCCAAATGTAGCCTTTAACTAAAATGACCTATATAAAAACTGAAAATCACAAATTTTATTTCCCGTGCAGGTATAAGCATGAAATTTTAGCAAGTTGATAAGTACACTTTCCCGATGATAATTAGCGAAAAAGAATGTTAAAATTCCAATTATTTGGGGTCCGGGTGCCCAAATGTAGATTGTTCTAATATTAAAAACCAACTCATCACTAATTCTTCAATTTACCGTGTTCGTAAAAACATAGAACTTTTGGAAGCTTTCGAGTTCTCTCTCCTGACAATAATGGCGAAACGTACTTTAAATTTCTCACTTATTGGGGGCCGGTGGCCCAATTGTACTTTTTTCCTAAATGAGCTATATTAACAAAATCCAGACAACAAAATTAAGGTAAAATTTAGTGCACGTACACAACATTACATTGGGAAGGCTCTTAAGCAGGTTTCGCTTAAAATTCCAGCTCATATAGGGTCGGAGGCCCTAAAACTTTTTTTTTTACTTCTTTGGGCTATATAAAAATTGAAAATCACTTATTGTCCTATTTCCCGAGTAAGCAGAAGCATGAAATTTAGAGGAAATTGTTGAGTACACGCCTGCAATGGTAACAGGATAAAATATACTTAAATTATATCTTTCTGGGGGCCCAAATGTATTTTTTTCCTAAAATGAGCTATATAAAAACTGAAAATCACTAATTCTCTAATTTCCCGTGTAGGCAGAAGCATGAAACTTAGTTGAGGAATACATAACCGCAATGGTAAGAGGTGTAAAAAAAAAAATTATTATTCCGCTTGGAGCCGGGGCCCAAATGATTCTTCTTATATAAAAACGGATGTATTCTCCAATTTCCCGTGTAGGTAGAAGCATGAATTTTTTGGAAGTTGTTGAGGAGGCTCTCACGACGAAAATTAATAATTAAAACTCCTGATCATGTCAGGCCGGGGGCCCAGAAACCCTTTCTCTATATTGGCTTTATAAAAATATAAAAAAATCACTAATTCTCTTATTTCCGAGTAGGTAGAAGCATTAAAATTTTGGAAGTTGTTGAGTACACTTCTGCAATGGCAACAGGCGAAAAATATTTAAATTATCACTAACTCTGAACCGGTGGCCAAAATGTAGTTTTTAACTAATATAAGCTATATTACAACATAAAACACATATTCCACTATTTCCAGTGTATGTAGAAATTCGAAAAGTTTTTAAATACACTACCACAAAGAAGCAGTCACAACTGGTGCGACAGTCTCTTAGGATTGCTGGTATAGACTTGCAGACTTGGCTTTTCTCATGGGCAGCTGTATGTGGCCTACTCCAGAGTGGGAACAGAGGAAAGTCTTTGTGTAAAAACTCTAGTAGGTACTGCTAAAAATGTTATTTATCACATTGCTTTAAGATAATTGTACCCTTTTATTGCATGCAAATAAAACGTTTTGTACACGTCAACGGAAAACCTTAATTAAAACCCGTGAGAAGCCGGGTACTTGCCTCTAGTATATATATTTTTTTTTAACTACATCTCTAAAAAAAATAATTTGTGTTTAATAAACATGCCTTTATTCCAATTGCCTCAAAAGTATTAGGGATTTGGTGTAGGTGTTGTAGTGACGCCTGAGAATAGGCACATCTGACCACCCCCACCCCTAAAAAAAAAAAGAAATAATAATAAATACATATATTACTTATTTACGAATTAACAATTTGCGATCCCCCCTAACCGAAGATAACAATAGAAAAAACACACGAGCCCTTCTGAACATGGCGCCCCATTTTCTTCAACCTAGCCCCCCCCCCCCCTCCGATTTCCCTGGATGTTGTACTTCCATACATGGCAGGTGTTATATCCATTTAGGACAGGTTTTATGGGCACAAAGGGTGAGAGAGTGGGGTGGGAGTGGGAGGGGGCGGAGTTAGCAGTCCCCAAAAGTGTTTTGCACTGTTCTACCGCCGCTTAGATCTACCATTGCAGCAGTCGGTCATGGGACGACTCGTCTCTTGGCCTCTTGGGCTGAACGCGTAAGTGATAAACTAATGCACATACATGGGACTTTGGCTTTAGCGCCTTATGTTCATTGTTGAAATAATATTATGGATCTGTTTTTGTTGTTGTGATACCGCTACAATACATTTTAATGTAGGACTTAAGCTTAATTTTTACCTTTTCATTGCTTAAATAAAAAAAAAAGCATAAAGGATCTGCTATTGTTGTTCTTATATCGCTTCACTAATTTTTTTAATGTAGGTAGGACTTTGTTTAATGTAGGTAGGAATTTGATTTAATTTCTACCTTTTCATTCCTGAAAAGAAAATACACTAAGGTTCTCGTGGTATTGTTTTCAATACATTTTTTAACGAATAAATTGTTGTTATTTGATTTTTTTTCGCCAATAATACTTATCATTCTTTCAACTTATGTTATTTACCGTTTTTAAGTGGGCGATTCTAATACCATTGCAATTCGTACAGCATTTTTATCGTGATGTTTTTTCATATTTTGTCAATGAGCTGCAAATTATAATTATACACTTTAAACAAAAAAAACAAACAAAAAAAACAAAAAACAAAATAAATAAATAAATAAATAAATAAATAAGCTCTCCCAGATCAGATGACAGTTGAGAGCATTGTCTTGATTTCAACACAAAGACCAAAACATCGTACTCAACAATTTATTTGCTGTTTATTCGCTTTATTTGGACTGATGGAAAACAACAATTACACAATCTATTGAAAGACGTGTTACAACGTGGGGACATAGTTGGGGCCCTAACTTATTATTTAAAAAATCAAAAAGCACTTTTGACCACAGTTTGTTTTTTAATAGCCAATAAAAAATTAAGTTGAAAATAAACTTTAGCTTAGGAAGATGGCAGGGAGAGTGGATTTCACTCCGTTAGAAAAAAATGTTCCTTATAATTCGGAACGAGATTTTCTATCAACTTCTTGTATATCGTCGACTCTAGTCCAAGTCACGCCCCTAATTATCATATGTATTTTTTAAACCATTTGAGGATTTGATTTTGAGAATGACTCGCCTTATAAATTTGACGTAACAGTTAACTGAACCTAAAAATTGATGTTTTTAAACAGTTAACTGAACCTAAAAATTGATGTTTTTAAACAGTTAACTGAACCTAAAAATTTATGTTTGTAAACAGTTAACTGAACCTAAAAATTGATGTTTTTTCTAGGTTATAATTTAGTCCTAATCCCTGCCCACCCCCTAAACCTTAAAGACTTTGACTGATTTTTATTTATTGAGACAAATAACGCGTTTTTGTGAGAGTGTGTGTTATTTGTGATATCTGTACATAGATAATCGGGTACTCAGATTGGTTCGGTCAGATAAGAATTGTCAAGTGGACTCTCTGCCTTCGGTCAGAGGTCTGGGTCGCCGTCGCTGTGTGCGGTCAGGTCGCACAAATAACGTCAACCGGCCTCGGGGAGCTATACACATTTCTCTGTACAAGGATACGGTCAGTAGGTAGGCAGTGCAGATGACGAGGACACTTTCTGCACAGCGTTGTTTTACAAGTGGTCTGGATATAGTCTCAGAACGGCATGTGGTGACGAAGGCGGGCTGAAAAGTCACACGCTTCGGGCATGTGTCATTACCTGCATACGTGTGTTATCGAGTGGTTTACCTGCTGTTTGTTGGAAGTGTGTCTACAAGTTTCTGCTGTTTTTCTGAAAATGCGTCTACACATACCTGCTGTTGAGTGAACGGGATTCTACATGTACCTGCTGTTTATTGAAAGTTTTTTTTCTAAAATGACCTGCATGCTGTTTGCTGAAGTGTGTCGCCATGTCTCGTCGACAACTTTGTGGGTAATTACAACTCCTCTAGGACAAATTCGTAAATCTACCTCTATAGTACTAGCCCCAACATTATCTTTAGCCAGCACTAACCTTAATGTGTGACAATCCAGTCCTAAGAAATATCATAAAATATGTCTCTTTAAGTGTTCAGCTTAAAATTAGAAACAAATTGCTTTAAATAAGATCACACAGAGGAAAAGAAACAAGAAATGTTCTCAGTATCTAACTTCTTGTCGTTTTCTGCAACGTCTCGCCGCTTATTCAAATGTTCGCTGTAGTAAAAAAAAAAAATATTCATTAAAAAAAAATAATCAAGGAATGCATACATTGAGACTTGTCAAATTTCCGCAGGACATTGTTATCGTATTGTTATTTTATTGTTATTTTATTGTTATTATATTGTTATTTTATTGTTATTTTATTTTGGTCGGAACAATTAACAACTTTTAATTTTAAAGATCGGTGCAGAGTCAGGGAAGTATGGGTTTATCCCGCCCATGGCGAGACAACATTGATACATCCCTTCATGTTTTATTTCAAAACCTTATGCTTGGCTGAACATGTCCCCAATTTGTAAATGGAAAATGTGTCGCCCGGGTTCGACCGCCCGGCCCAAATTACCAAAGGTTATAAAGAGTAATAGGCAGGTTTGCTATTAGAAGGAAATGAATTCCTAAAAGGAAATAAATAACGCATGATACGAGAAAATATGAAGGAAAAAAAATCTTTTTAAAAAACTTATAGCATTTTTTTGTTTCATAGATATCTCACCTGGCTATGTTCGAACACGTGTATACAGGAAGGGGACACAAACCACGAACCCCTGAGAATTTCTGACTGGGGCGGCTTCAAAAGACTTGAGAAAAAAAAACATTTTTGTGTACTCTTACTGGTATCAACAATGGCATTGAAGTTTATGTTGTAGTTAACAACAACAACACAATGACTACGACTTTGTAACACATGTGTAACACTGACGAGCCCCTAACCCAATTAATCCTCTCTTTGTGGCCCTGTCCTTTAATGTTACAAATATTCCTTGATGAGACAAGCCCATGGACCGCCCATGCTTTTATAAGCCTGGAACACCAAGTAGTAATTGTAAAAATTGTCAGGTAGAGTTAGTCACCAGGTTGGGATTTCGACGACACGAGATAAAATATGAGGAGCAACAAAGCTTTTTTTTTAAATCTTAACATAAAGATACAAAGCTTTGAATTTATTAAAATTCTATTCACAGAATAGCAACATATATTATTTTGACTTGGGAAAACCCCGTCATTTTAAGTTTTTGTGAGTCGATCAGAAATATTTTTTTAAATTAAAAAGTCTGCTTTCATAGAAAATATTTTTTTTTAAATGTCAATCTTAAAAAACATGTTGATTAAATCATAGCGGGTCTTAAATTTCAAGCACTTGATGTACAAGGATATATATATAATATTTGAGCAAATTGGAATGTTTAATCTCCAATCTTATATTTCTCTATCTCTCTCACTCTCTTTCTCTCTCACTCTCTTTCTCTCTCACTTTCTTTCATTCTCTGTTTTCTCTCTCTCTCTTTCTTTTTCTTTCTCTCTCTTCCTCTGTTTCTTACTCTTTCTCTCTCTTTCTTTCTTTCTCTCTTGTTTCATATATCTCTTACTGTTTCTCTATTTCTTTCTCTCTCTAGTTGTCTCTTTCTCTCTTTCTTTCTCTCTCTCTCCTCTTTCGCTGACTCTCTCTCTCTCTCTCTCTCTCTCTCTCTCTCTCTCTCTCTCTCTCTCTCTCTCTCTCTCTCAGCAGGTCAAATTATTTGAGTGAACCACTTCCTAACGCCACATGCCGACAAGGGCTGAATGCCCACCATCGTCATGAGAAGATAGTAGTTGCGTCCCTTGAGCGAACCAATGTCACAATCATCTGAGCGAGTTTAGCCCTTGGCACATAGACGTGTACACATTTATCAGCTATCACTAACGCTCACTATAAGCTGCGCGGCTGCGGGGCCGAAAACGCACAGCAATTTAGAGTTTTCGCATAGCAAATTATGACATAGATTATGTATTTACCAACAATGCGTTGTTTTAACTTTTGCATTCCCACAGACACACAAAAGATCCCGTGCAACTTTCCATACGAGTTTGTTATTTAGCACACGGGCGAACGAACCTTTGAGGGAATATTGACTGTCACATTATTAAGTGTTCAAGTTCATCCATTGTCAAGTGTAAATGTGAAAATTTGTACAATACTTATATGTCTGGAAGTTTAAATGTCTGTTTTAGTTGGCTGTAAATGTCCCTTTATATCAATATTTGGGTAAAATACAAGATGCAGAGACGAATCGTGCGATCATAACAAGAAACAAAAGCTTCGTTAATAGACTTACACGCAAGAAGGTGTTTCGGCTATTGCCTTCATTCGTAGAAATAACTTAACAGAGGTATTAAAACTTGTGGTACTTTATACAATACATACTTAGCCTTGGAAAAATAATACTTACGTAAATGTTTTAAAAAAACAGAATCGAAAATTAAAAAAAGATGGTCACGATTACGTAACAATAATACGGCATATAAGAAGAAGAAGGAGGTCTTCTTTTTTTTTCTTTGTTGTGTTTTTTAAAAATTACTTTTATTATTTTCCATGGTATAGAATGTATTATATAATGTCTATTTAATTTTAATATTGTATTTTATTTACAAGCTTTATCTCAGTTTAACTCAGTACTATTCTATGCGATATTTGGGTGCAATACCTATACCTTAACTTTTTGTTAGCGTTTTGAAGTAAATAAAATTTTCTATTATTAAGTCGCGTTAAATTGAGTTGTCTTGCTCTCATTTCAATTCTATACGATTTTTCTCTATCTTAGCCCTGAATGAAAACACATCATTTTTCAGTTTTATATATCTCAGATAGTGCGTGTGCTCAACGTATACCCTTCAACGATTAACAACACTAAAACTTGCCGCACATTTTTTAATCCACTTTTCCGAATGTCATATGTCATCTTTATGTGTAATCATCGCAATTTAAGAATCCCGTCTATAAAATAAAACTGTACCCATTCAGCTCAAATGTCACCCTAACTGCCCTGTCATAAACATTTTTTGCTCTCTCCACCAAACTATTTACAATTATCATAAACTCCATATCGATCCCATATGCCCCACATAAATTTAACTCTCCCGTTTGGATTCAACTTTTTGCCTTTCCTTTTTTTTTACAACACGAATCATTTAAAGATAGTTGGCGGCTCGGTGTGTCTCTGATTGGCTATAGAATGAACATTTCTTAGAGATGATTGGATTATTTAGAGCCAGTATCGCCGAGTTAGCGGACTATATTACTTGTTCCTTTTGTAAACGTTTTAAGACAAATTCTAAATTGTTAATACTTGGTTACGCTACTATCATTAAACCACTTCTACGTAAATTTATCTAATTCTTTTCATTGACTATGCATCCAGTTTATACAATACTAGATAAGACCTGGGGCGTAGAGTACGCCGCAGTTTTGCTCATAGGTAGGGCTAAGAGCGGAGGGGGGAGGGGAAGAAAGAACGGACACACATCAGCACAAAGAAATGAAAACAAAGCTAGTAAACGCAGGGAAGGTTGAGAGACATCGCCGACGCATTGTTGGTCTTGAAGCATGCACACTGCGGTTGTTGCTACCCCCTCACCCCCCGGCCCAACCCGTTACTTCCATCGCTTGCCAAACACTAAATGTGATTTGTTGACCCTAGCAAAGGTCATTTGTCATGCATATTTGCACACTTCTTGTGCTTGCCCTATTGAATTATATATGTAGATAGATGTAAAGTTTCAAGTCTATTAATTATTTGCTTTCTTTAGATTCTATACAGTGCATGAGATCATTGAAGTCTAAATATACTCGCTGCAAACATAACTACATGCAAGCTATGCAGTGTGTAAACAAACTATACAGTGAGGACAAATTTATACACACTGAAGAGTCAACTATTATCCTTTTTTTTTTACTCCAGCCTGGTTTCAAGTCAAATGGCTTTACCTACAGTATTGAATTATTTCTAGCCACCGGGTGAATGCATGTCTTGCTGACAGATGTAAATGTCGGACTTATTTCTCGATGAATCTTCTTATTGTTATAATTTCCATTAAAAAACAACAACAAAATCATCGTCTCAGGTTGAAAAGATGTAGTTGTAACCCTGACCATGGCGCTAAGCCGTGACACTTTGAGGAACATGACTTCTATAAACTTCTATCCCTTTCTGGTTCTCAAATACAAAACCAAAAAAAAAAAACATGCCCCACTAAACCTGGGGAGGGGGCTTCAAACAACATTTTTTCACCCGCACCAGGGGAACTTGTGTACTTTTAAAACAGACACAATTCTTTTAAGTTAATTAATGCCAGATATTTTATTCTGTTATCAGAGACTGTAAAAAGTAAATGGATACGCCTCCACACCCCCGAACTGCATCTCATCGAGTCTTGGCCAAGGCGGATTATTAGGGGCCCCCAAACTTTTTATACTTCATAATAAAAATCCATAAATGTGTGCACGAATCATTGAAAATATCACAAATTAAATTAATTAATAAATCGTATCTCTTAATTTGATTGCTATTCAGACCCGATAATCTTAATAATCGAAAAACTTGATTTGAATGGCTCACTAAGAGAACATATTATAGAATATTATTTATAATTTTTTAATTAATCATTTCTCAGTTGGCCGTATGGAAGAATATAGGCTTGTGTTACAAGCGATGTCGGGATTGATTTCCAGTGGAGGTATATTTTTTTAATTACATTTTTCTTTTTACACTCAATTTTAGTATACCGGCAAACACTTCTAACAGTTATTTCTTCGTGTTCATTTTTTTCCATGATTAATATATATAACCGAGATGGCCGTTCCAATAGTACAGACAAAGCATGAGCAAGGAACTAATTGACTTTTTAGTTAGTCTTATATTAGTTGCTAGCAAACATTTTATTTAAACGGAAGCTGGCTGGATTGGGTCCCCGTTTGATTGCAGCGAGGGGGCCCCGTGCAGTCTTAATCCGCATCTGAGTCCTGGTCATCTGACCACTTGGCGTTTACTAATTTTCTGTGTTTTGTTTTTAAAAAAATGTTTACCTCCCTTTCGTAGTAGATAAACTTATCACCGACATTGACACGAGTGACCATCATCTTGAAAATATCTGACTACAGGGCTACTTGATTGGTTTATGGGCCTTTTACATGGGCGTAGAGGTGGGGGAAGAGGGTTACATGAAGTGGTGGATTAAGCTTTGCCTGCATGGGGGGCGAGGAGAATTTCAGGGGGCGCCACCGCCAAATTTAACTAATAACCGAGCATTCCGTAGATACTAAAACTAATGGACCTTTTGATGCATAAAATTCTTTGAAGGTATAATATTCAACGATTGTTTCTTCAAGGTTATTGTCGTGTTTGTAAATTTTGCATAAACTTCGAAAATAATCTTTATTTTTCTGAGGTTTGTGATGAATCAATACAATATAAATAAATAACTGTGCCCCCAAAGTCATTAAATCGATCATCTATTTGTGTTACAAGTGTATACACGACAGTGAAGTATGTTTCAGATTTAAAGCTTGTAGTTGGATCATCCGCCCTTTCAACTGTGCTAGGTTCGCCTGTCATACTTTCTTTTTTGCAATTTTCTTTCTTTAAATTTTGTTTTTAAAATCTAGTTTGGAACGATTTTTTTAAATAAATGATTGACTGACATATACTTTAAGTTTCAAAATTTCAAAAGCTTTATCGCTTCTCATTTCAAAAAACTTATTTCTTCCAACATTGATAAATTTTTTTGCCAATGGCCAATGCAATGTCAATGCTCTTGCGCTGCAAGTAGTTTCATAACACGAAGAAATTATCCAACAACTTTTCTAGAAGTAACATCAGAAAAAAAGAGAATATTTTTCTATTAAAACAGATAGTCCCATAGCTTCTGCTTTAACACTTTCTTTATATTCCGTTGATTCCCTTGAATTTATATCTTCTAGAGTGGCTAGAATAGCAGAGAATGATCCAACAACTGCATCAACTGCATGCTTACGGCTAGCCCATCTTGTATCAGAAAGTCATTTTAGAGTAGCTACTGTTGATTCCTATTGAGATTTATGATGCTCTTTAAGAATTTGTAGACGTGGTAAACTAGACGTAAAGAATGCACACAACCTTTCAGCTGTGCCGAAAAACAACTGTACATCACAGTGTTTATACTGACCAAATTTAAAACATGGGCACAACAATGAACATAGATGACATTGGGTGAAAGTGTCTTTAAATGAAGACCACTCTTAATTATAATTCCAGACATCACAGATGTGACATCGTATGCCCGTCCTCGACAGAGTGTGATATCAATGTTTCGCTTTTGTAATTGGTAGTTCATTTAAAATCTTCTCAGCAAATGCATCAACATTACTGTTTTCCAAAGTATAAAAGCATGGCCGAATTAAGCCATCTTGTTGACCTAGGCACAAATCCACATGGGTACCCCCCTTCTGCCTCTGGCCCCGATGCTTCACTGACAGCTGGTATGCATACACACACACAAAAAAAGAAACAAAAACTAACTATTAACATGAGCTGTTACACATAAATTTGTACTAATTTCATTCAAATGAAAGATACGATTTACGTATTTAAATTTAAACTAATATTTTTTTTTAAACAATAGACGAAAAAACTATTAGATCTACTCTTTAAATATATTTTAAAGTTCTTCTTTCTAGTAAAGTTTTTGAGTACATCATCAGCGTTAGTTGTGCACAAGTCTGACTCAATCTTCAGCAGAAATAAGGAACCATTTCTTGTTTCCTCTACTTGGATTTGTATACATTTAAGCTGAGAAAAAGAGCCTTTAGACTTGATTAATCAGGTGTAACCATTATTGTTTTATGTGCACGGCGATTTTTACATTTGAAAAAGTACACTTGATGTTGTCTCTATCACTGAACTTATTGTATTAAGATTTTGATGCTAGAAACTTGTTACGAATTTATGAGTGGAACAACTTTCTTATTTCAGTACAGATCTTCGGGATAAGCATTCATTAGTACTTAAAAACACTGAGATGTGTATGGTACATTGACCAAACAAGAAAATGGAATTACTATATCATTATATACCCGTCCTTGTCTACTCATCTCTGATATTTAGAGATACCGCAGGGGCATCATCATTAATAAACACTTTCTTTTACAATTAAGGGTCAAAGTTGACCTGGCTTTATTTCTTTTGCAGCTTCTTCAAACCTTTCAAATTCATTCCTAGATTCAGGCAAGTGATCTGCTAGTGAAGAATAGAAATTAGCACACTTATTTAAGTTCACGTGCTCATTTTGTAGAGTTTGGTTAACTCTGTGAAAATGTTGTAACGCTTCTTCCCAAAAGACAAGCATGAGAGAAAATTATAATTCTTGCATATTCTTTGCTATGTTTTCTGCTTCTCCTTTGATGTCGCCCTTTTGTGACTGGTCTTCTTTTAAACTTATAAACATTATAACGCTTTTTTAATATTAGGATGTGACTTAAGAATAATGCGCGACTCAATTTTACATTTGAAATTTGCTAATCTCATGTCGATTACGCATGGCTACTGAGACATAATACACATTTTACTTGAGGACTTGTGGTGCCCCAAAAATAAATGCTAAGAGCTCTATGCGCATGCCTTGTTTACCTATAATGGCTATATAAAAGCATATAAATCTTTCCACAGCATGTTCAGATATTAAAACTGAACGTAAAGAAACTGACATCTGATCAATTTTAGATATATCACGGTTTAATCAACAACAAAAGATAAGAATTGTGCAGAATTAATTTCATTATCAATCATAGCCGATAATTTAGATGCAAGTGATTGAATCAAATCATGGCTTAAATAAAGTTTTTTTTCTTCAAATTTTAGGTGTTTCACTTAAGTGAAATCATATCAATTTTGGCTAATAAAGAAAAAATTTAAGACAATTTCCAGTATTTCTACAACAACCATCAATAATACAAGAATTTTCCGAATTACCTCTAAATGGCAATTTTTTATTTACTTTTTTATTTTATTTTATTTTTTATATTTTTTTTGTTGCTAAGAACAACATCACGTCTATCATTTATTTCAATACTTTTCTATTCTTTTC
The DNA here is from genome assembly GCA_002072015.1 of Radix auricularia. NCBI lineage: Eukaryota > Metazoa > Mollusca > Gastropoda > Lymnaeidae > Radix > Radix auricularia. The sequence goes on from MUZC01000249.1 coordinate 58,972, forward strand.
AACTTGGTGACGCTCCTGGCTGATCAAACCAGATATTACTGTTTTTAAATATGAAATTTAGCAAGCCAATATTGTAGTATTGCAGTTTAGTATTGATAAGAATTTTTGTGTTTAGCGTTATTTTTTTCTGAGATAGTGACACCTTTTTTTAGTGTTCATCGAGGACGTCTTAAGGGGGGGGGCGCCATTTTAGACCAAACAGGGGCGCGGGGGGAGCAAGCCGCCCCCTGCCCTTTAGCTAAATCCGCCACTGGTTTCATGTGTACGCAGGCGCCAAAGTGCATGAGCGGCAAAATAAGGCTAAAATAGTCAAATAATTAAACTGGAGCAGGGCGACGTTTATAGAATGCTACTAGGCAAAAAATATCCTAGCTACGCCTTTGGCCGTCCATAAAATCTCTGTCATGCTTGGGAGATGGGAGATGCTTCTAAGAACTTGTGGTAGTGTGTGCAGTGGCGTAGCTAGGGGGGGCGGTGGAGGCGGTCCGCTCCGGGCGGCAGTCATCTGAAGGGCGGCATTTGTGGGCATTTATTTAAAAAATAAAGCCATTTCCGACAACCGCCCTTTTTCTTTTGAAGGGGGGAAACAAAGGTGAAACAAAAATATTTTTAATTTCGAATCTTCACTGATTCACGCAACATCTGTTTGATTACGTAGTGGTTGTTATAACTAACGCAAACCATTCAAAAATTAAAAATCGCTAAAAAAGGAATCGATTTATTTGGAAAATTAAGCGGTATGCGTCACAAATCGCGCTTTTATAAAAAAAAAAAAAAAACTGCACAATAAACAACACATCACCACTGGGCTGAATAATATGTACGATTTATATCACCACGACAGTTCTTGCGTGGAATTTCGACATGCGTTGAATGATGCGCTACCAATACCTACATGACATGGTGGTTCATATATTATGTTTACTTGCAAGTAGTAATTTATATTACTGTTTCAGTTTTAGATAATATTTGAAGGTAACTTACTAAAAATTAAATATATTTTGTTTTTATTGCATTAAAGTAGCACACATAATTTGTGTTTTTCATTAAAATATTGTTATTCATTAAAAATGCTTCGCCTATCCAACTAAAGTAATGAGTAAATAATTGGATTTTTTTTATTTTATAGAAAACTATTAAGATTTAGTGCTAGAACATGAACATATTTAAATTTATCCGTTAATAAACATCGCTATAACATAAATAATTTCGAAAAAGACATACTTAAAAATTTGAAACGTTTTGGAAAAAATTGACATCTGAAGAAGTAACTAGTAAAACGAGATCAGGTGCTTGAACTTTACTCAGTTCAATGCAATATTTTTATTTTCTATATTATCTCAATTTATGGGAACTCGATTTCTTTAATAAATAATAGAGCCCGCTAATGATTTGCACGTCCTTGCAAAAAATATTCGTATATAATATCATGAAACCTACTAATTGAAAAATTGTATCATCAAATAAATTTCTTAATTATCATTGATAAAGAACAGTTCAGTATTTTACGAAAAAGTTTCCAGGTTTTTATGGCCAGTCTTTGCAATTGGGGGCCTTATGCAGCTTAATATGCAAAAATGGATGCACGGGCCCCAGTTTGGGTAGGGATAGGTTATTAATAAGGATAATAAGTGAAAATTAAGATAGGTAGGGCCGATGAAAGCGTGAACCCACTGCTGCCGCAGAGGTGGCAGTGGCTTAAGACCAGCCCTACACTACAAGAAGAGGCATTATGTGAGAAAATAACGGGGGAAGGAATGCCCCCTTGATCTATTAAAATATATTCAATTGTATAGATTGGAAATTCTTTACCCAACATTATAATTTTGCTAAGAATGTTTTCAACAATAATAATCGCTATCAGTGTTTTTAGTTATGAAAGGAGCTTTTTCAAACTGCAATTAATAAAAAAAATTATCTTCCTTCCACAATGAGTGATTTAGGACTACAAAATCTTGCAATATTGTTTAAAGATAGAACAAGATATTACAAATAATTAAAATTTTAAGAATATAATATACGATTTCTCTATTATGAAAGTTAGGTAAGTAAATGTATAAAGATGTTTACTAATGTATACCATTTCTTTGTTTATAAGAGAATATTCTATATTTATAAATAACAAAATAAAAGCATATTAATTGTTAATAATTGTGAGTGTAAATTTCGAATATGTTTTGTCTCATTTGGGGGGGGGGGGGGGGGGGGGGNTGCGATCTCAATAACATTCGTGTGGCTTTTAAAAAAGCATCTATATTTTTTTTAAAAATGTGTACTTATAGGTTTATCATCTTATACGTCCTCTTTTATTATGGCTACACAAATATGGCATGGAATGGTTAACATGTTCCCGACCATTACTTCGTTTCAATTACAATTATTTAATAATGTTTATTAATGTATAAAAACCATCATATGATTGACCCCAGTGGCTGTCCTTAAATGATGTCACGCCTTTTTGGCTGATTTTTCACCCCATGGCTCCCTAATCACACGTAGTCACAAAAACTTAGACCCCTTCTTCATTGTGACATCCCAAAGCTTTCACCCGACCCCCACAATAGCCGTATTCTCTATGTGAAAATGAGCATGTTTGCAATAATTTTTTTGTCATTTAAATATTTTTTAGTGTAAGACTGCACTATTGTATGTATTTAAATTTGCGCATTTTGATGTGATTTCAAATGTGTGACACCCCTCTCCCCCCATGTGTGACGTCATGTATGGGCTCCCCTTAAAGGGCGGCAAATTGGAGACCGCCCCGGGCGGCAAAAGCTCTAGCTACGCCACTGAGTGTGTGTATTTGAGGGGGGGGGGAAGCAGGTGGAGCATCGATCAACGTCACACATTTTTTATTTTAAAAAAATATTTATCGTAATATGTAAAAAAAAAAATATGAAAAAAAAATGGTGATGTCTGACTGTCCAATGGGATACAGGCATTCTGAAAGACGTCATCGCTTTTGGCAATTTAAAAAGTATAATAGTGAAATGTCTTAGAGATTACATTTAAATTAACAGTTGATTCTTTAATTAAAATAAAAATAAAAAACAACATAAACAAACAAATACATTTAGATCTATATGTGTTGGTATGTGTGTTTTTTGTTTCGAAAATTTTGACGTACTTAAGAGGCGTAGCTATAGATATTTAGCCACCGGGGACAAAATATGAAAGTTGCACCGCTCGCGTTTAGTTAACATGTTACCCATTGGATACTCCTCTAGATGTGACGTTGTAAGCTTCCTTTTGACGTCAGAATTATATAGATTCCCCCTGCCTCACGAGCCCAATACGTTCTTATGGAGTGGGGGCAGGGTGGGATACTCTGAAATTTGTGACTAAAGATAATGGGGAGGGGGCAGAGGGAAAAGAGGTTCTCCAATATATTAACATAACGTTTAATGAGTACGGCCTCAAGATTCAATGATTCAATCGTTGTAATTCGTTATCATTTTTAATATTGAAATATATTTTGTATAACTTAAATTAATTCTAAATTCTTTTGATTCGTCTTATTTGTGTAATATTTGTTCGTTGAGGAAGGCTCTTTGCCGAATCGTTCGTTGTTTTGTTACGCTCTGTCTGGCTCACTCATACCCCGTTGACATATTTCTGATCTACTAATCTATAAGCCTGAATGCAGTCTCACCCACATTTTGTCTGGCTCACTCATACCCCGTTGACATATTTCTGATCTACTAATCAATAAGCCTGAATGCAGTCTAACCCACATTTTGTCTTGCTCACTCATACCCCGTTGACATATTTTTGATCTACTAATCAATAAGCCTGAATGCAGTCTCACCCACATTTTGTCTGGCTCACTCATACCCAGTTGACATATTTTGATCTACTAATCTATAAGCCTGAATGCAGTCTCACCCACGTTTTGTCCATAACTTAAAACTCCAGCGATGTTTTTCATGAATACATTGTAGCGAAATGCAATATAAATGTTGGCAGTGGATTAGTTTAACAGTAATTTTCCTTTCTCATTTTATACATTACAGACGCTTTCTGTACAGAAGATCATTGCATCCTTAGCTATGCATAATCTTGCATTTTTTAATTTTTTTCTGAAGAGTTTCGAAAGTTGATTGTGTGTTCGTTTTCCTGCATTTTTTCATGAAACCTATTCCCTCCCCTGATTTCAGACGGAACGAAGGAGGATTTGTTTGTGTTTTTTCTTGCATGTGAAAGAAAGATTTGTATGACGCTATGTCTATCTGTGTGTTGGTATCAGAGTAGTGTGTTGTATTTCCAAGTTACAATAAATTGTCTCAAGTATTATCACTGCTTTGCCGTTTGTTCTTAGATACTCTTAGTGTTTCTATCTTAAGTGTTTTGAATATTCACCAGTAATAAGCCTTGTAGCTCTTTTGGTGATTTTTGTGAGTTTTAGCATCATCATCATCATTAAAGGCACTAAAATACATGTAGAGCTCTGACTGGCTTCACAACTTCCTTCCATTCAGTCCGCTCCATCGGCACTTAGAAGCTCATCTGAGGTTAATAAAACTTAGAATCATCAACCAATCTCTTTTGGAGTTTTTATTTTTATTTTGGATCGGTGTGCTTTGTTGTTTTTCGAAAATAGAACCTGACCCAAAACTAAGCCTTATAGCGTTAGAAGCGGTCGCGTCTAATTTCCAACAACACACACATTAGATAAACAGACATCAGTTATGTTAAAGTGTTTTAACCGTCATCATGGTGCACCATTGCTAATTCAAAGTCTTCAAAATTAAACGTGCATATAAAAACATTAATTTACTTCTTTGTTCAGTGTAGTTCTTTGTTCAGTTTAAATCCCTCCAAAATGATTCAACCTACAGGAAGAAGCATTCGTAATTTTGACAGAACTCCGATGAACACTTAAAGAAAATAAAGTTCAACTGAGCGAACATATCAAGTGATTCAAGGAAAGCCATAACGACAAACAAAGGGCCAAAACGGAAAACCCGAAAGTCTGTTAACGGAAAATGTAAATCTCACTCAGTCAGTGTGATTGAATAATTACATGTACTAAAATGGACATGCTGACCATTGCATCTGGGTGTACGTGGTTTTTAAATTGTTAGCTTGAAAGAATAATTTAACCAGAATATGTTATTGGAGACGAAAAAAAACTACTCCTTTTTGAAACTAACAAAATTAGCACACACACAAAATATAGTTGAAAATTCGTCATTAAGCTTTTAGCACTATATTAGTTTTGGAATACTGTGCGTGATCAGTGCCGAATTATAAAAAATGTAATTTGGATAATGCTCATAAGGGGATGTAACAACACTGAGCTTTAATACAATCCGTACAGAGTTAAAAACATGTTTGGAATAATGAACCTGAATGCACGCTATGACTCTAGCTTTATAATAGAACATGACATTAAAGAGCGTCTTTTCACCTGAGAAATGGTGCCTGTCCCTTGTAATCTTAAATGTCACATTTAACGGCTTCCAGTCCCTGGAGAGGGTGTTGTAAAGAATGCGTTAAAATGTGTGAAAGTACTTTAACTGGTCCAAATTACAACTGTAATTTTATTACGCTTTTCACACTATGAGAATTCCCCACATAAATCAACAACAGCTTAAGTCTATAAATTCAATTAAGAAAGAATATGTGTGTTGTTGTTGTTTTTTTTTTTTCAAGAATCTTTAAAACGCCGCGAATCTTCTGTTTTTACTAGGGTTGCACTAGCTAATCTTTCTTGGGCTCTATAGATCCAGCCCAACAGACATTGTTAAAAGAGCATTCTTTCTTTCTAGCTTTCTTTCTTTCATTCTTTCTATATTTCTTTCTTTCTATACTTCTTTATATCTTTCTTTTTTTCTTACTTGATTCCTTTCAATCTTTCTTCATTTCATTGTTTCCTTTTTTTTTTTTCTTCTTTTTTTAAATTTTTTTTTTCTTCCAATTACATATTTCTGTTTAAGCTCAATGCCTTAACCCTTAACAAACCCGTATGACAATTCAACAGTTCTGCTGATCAACACTACTGACCTCATTTACATTGAAACTACTTCTATCTGACCTCCTCGTGATGTCTGTGTCTTTGAGCTTCAGCTGTCCGGTGGGGGGGGGGGGGGGGTCAGAGTTTCAACATTGAACATCATGATTTAAAAGATTGAGGACCACTTTAACTCCACAATGGGGGCCATCAACAATTGTGATCGATTTTTGACCCCCTCCCCCCTCGTCACACTGTGTCACAAAAAGTTAGACCCCCCTCAAATTTGGCGTCGCAAAGCTTTGCCCCCCCCCCCTAGTCGTATTTCCTATTTGAAAATGAGCATGTCTAAAATCACTTTATTGTCATTTAAATATGTATTTAGTTTAAGACAACACCATAATATCGTCATCACCATTCAAAATGTCATTAAATAAATTGTAAGCAATCAAATATTGAGGTTGTACTTTCATTCATTGGGTGTGACTTTACAGCTCTTAAACTCTCCCTTCCTTTCGTCACACATCGTCACAAAAGTGTGAGCACCCCCCCCCCACGCCTCCCCACACACACACACACACACACACTTTTTAGGTGCGTGACATCAAGTATAGACAGCCATTGGTGCTTCGCCTTCTTTCACGTTTTTTTGTTGTTTTTTTATTGGTTCTGCGAGCAACAAAAGCCCGCCCAAGGACGTTCCGCCGTCCTTTTTGGTGCCATGTTGTACCCTCCCTCCAACAGCCGTCTCGATCGGCTATAAATGTGCATCACGTCAAAAAACTATTCATTATAGTTATCATGAATCACACGTAAAACAAAAGTTTTTACCATCAATCCCAATGCATACAGCTAAAATTAGTCTTGGAAAAAATACAGCACAAAAAATAACTCGCTTTGAACGTCCGCGTAAATTTGTTCAGTATGTAAATGAGATTTAAATTTTCGGATTGGCTGTGGAGTTTGAGGGACCAATCGCTATGGATGACCGGACAGAAAATTACTAAAATTACATTTTATTTCAGAGGATTTCCTGATCAATTTCTACACTTGCCTAAGTCTCATGCCACATGGCGTCCTAAATGCCTTGCTATTTAAAACACTAACACTATTATGTCATACACCCTACGCTTCAACAAGGCATAACAAATCACGATCATGACGATTCAACAATGAGTCATTGTAAGGGATCTAAATCAACCCAATTTTTGTATGCTATTATTTGTGATGTTTTCCTAAAATAACTACAATAAATAGTATTACGCCGTCAAAAAGCGAGTGTCAAGACATGGACTTTGTTGACAGGTTGTCGTAACGCAAGAACAAAAATAAAACAAAACAAAACTTGAGCGAATATATCACAGCCGAAGTCTAGCACTTTTCGCTATAGGGCACTGATCTCTATTGGGCACTGATCACTATAGGGCACTGATCACTATAGGCCACTGGTCACTATTGGGTACTGATCACTATAGGGCACTGGTCACTATTGGGTACTGATCACTATAGGGCACTGATCACTATAGGGCACTGATCACTATAGGGCACTGATCACTATAGGGCACTGATCACGATCACTATAGGGCACTGACCACTATAGGGAACTGATCACGATCACTATAGGGCACTGATCACTATAGGGCACTGATCACGATCACTATAGGGTACTGATCACGATCACTATAGGGCACTGATCACTATAGGGCACTGATCACGATCACTATAGGGCACTGATCACTATAGGGCACTGATCACGATCACTATAGGGCACTGATCACGATCACTATACTATAGGGCACTGATCACGATCACTATAGGGCACTGATCACGATCACTATAGGGCACTGATCACGATCACTATAGGGCACTGATCACTAAAGAGTCCTGTGGAAATTACGGTTGGCCAATAAGACTTCCACGTCAAAATTTTGAAAACCAAAATTCCCCCTTGACAAACTTTTTTGGGTTTGATTCGGGGGCAAAGTAATCTACTAAGTCTATCCTTGAATAGGACATTGGGGAGGGAGGGAGGGAGGGGTGTCAATTGTACCATTGTTATATTTAGAATGGGATACTCGATACTTGACCCGAAATATGAATCATACAGTACTTACGCACCTGCATCCGGAGTCGCAGCGGTAAGCATCGTTTCGACTCCACCATGTAGGGTGTTTTTTTACATATATGTTTTTTTTAATGATGAACGTTTTATTTATTTTAAGTGTAACGGTTTTTCATTTTGAAATTTCAACATTTCTTTTCAAGCCCACAAAATCACTTCATACAACATTATTTTATTCACAAATTCTAATTTTCAATGGTGAGTTACATAGTGAAAACAGTTAATAGTGTGAATGTGTCTTCGATTTTGAAGGTTTTTAGCAATTAATAAGGTAATTGTTGACTTTGATGCTGTCAGGATAAAGTTAGGAAATATTAACATGTTTTTTAAACGATCTTTTATTTGTTGTGGGTTTTTTTGTTTGTTTGTTTGTTTGTTTTGTTTTTTGTTTGTTTGTTTGTTAGGTGTTTTTTTTTATTTTTTTTTGTTTGTTTGTTTGTTTTGTTTTTTTTTTAATTATTATTATTGGTTTTTAGTGTTGTTTTGTGTGTGTGTATTTTTTTTTTCTTGTTTTATATTTTTATGGGGTTACTTTTCGTGTCAAACGTAAAGTATCTTAAAATTCTATATCATTTTTTAAGTCTTTGACTACTTCAACAACAAGTCTTTGGATCTGAAAGATAAAGTAAAACTGATACATTATGGCACAATTTCAGGCATTTCGTTTTACAGGGCAATGGCCGCATCAGTGGATGATGAAACCACAAAGCGCCAAAAAGTGTGTTGTTTAAGTTTAAACATACTGACTTTAAAAAAAAAATTGTTTAAACTTTTTAATTGCAAAGAAAACTTTGACCAGATTTTCTACTAATGAACGTAAATTTAATGTGTAGAACAATGTCCGAAATTTCATCTCTATAGTGGAATAATGTGACAATATCTCATTGCAATGGAGCCACCTGGTTTGTTTTAGCTTATTCGGACGTTTGCAAGATTTAAATCAATTTTCAACAAGGCAAATCTCTTGAAATCTTATCTTATCTTATGACAGACGATCTGTTGGCAAGTAATGCAGCGGTCACAAGACACGGTTATGAGATTTCCACGCATTCCCATTAGTTAGGTACCCATTCGGAGCTGGGTGACTCAGTGAATCCTTAGGCCACAGGAACAAATTCATGCCTTCGCATGGATTCGAGCTAATGACCATCGGTACGCTCTTGCAACTCGACCACCGTTTCCCTATGGCAATATGTCCTAATTATCTTTTAAAATAAAAGTAGTATTTTATCATTGAAGAATTTTTAAAAATCCATTTTTAATGAAAGTAAAAATGATATTCAAATGAGTTCTGTAAAATGTTGATATATTAGTCCGATATAATGACAATCTGTGGTCATGAACTGTCCTACGACAGACTCATTCAGAATAAGCGGTCTAGATCTGTCGCCTCGACAATGAATAACTACGTTAGTTGTACTAACAATGTTATATATCAATCAGATCTATTCATCATCTTTGTTCTATTTCATCCCAACCGACAATGTGGATTATGTAAATCTCAACAATCTATGGTCTAGGTCAGTGCCCTTGACAATTTGGACTATGCACGACCAATTTACATGCTGTGGTCTTGATAAGTGCCCATGATAGTTTGGACCAATTGACAATCTATGGTCTAGATAATGCCCTTGACAAATTGGACTACGCAAGACCAATTGACAATCGTTGGTCTAAATTGGTGCCATATAAAATGTGGACTACACTAACTCTATTGACCATGCTTAAATTCATTCAGCTCTATTGACGATGCACCCATTGTCACTTGTCAACAATTCAAAACTCTGCGACTTCAACTAACCGACAGGAAATCACTCATAAACAACATCTAAAACACCCACACGCACTACTTCAAATTCCTTTCCCTGATCCACAGAACAAGAACCCGCACTGTGCCACTAACATTGGTCCCGTGTATGGCGGCCCTACATTTAATCCCTTGCCCTGTACCTTGAAGGCCGCCGATTCCTCGTGTCCCAAGCACACTTAAATCTGGAATGGTTGGGGAAAAAAAAAAAAAGCATTTTTATCCGTCAGGTGCAGGGTAATGATGGTGTTGTATAATTTTTCACCGGGATGTGTGGGTGTTGGGGGACGGGGACTGGTGCATAATTAGCTGAATTTTGATTTTTTTTTCAATGTATTTAGGGGGGGGAGGGTCACAAAAGATCAATATTTTTTTAATATAATATACGTTTTTATTTTCTTTCTTTCTTTTTTTTTTTATTTATATATTATACAAAACATTAAGTAAAAGTATTTTTTATCAATAGTCTTTTAAACATATACCGAAAAATAATTACTAACCACCCGAAAATGAGGCATGTTTATTATTTCTGCCCGACATATTTCATACACATATTGAATGCACTTAGACTCGTGTGAAATCGTTTTGTCTATTCCCCAGGTATTTCTAAGGCCAATGACACCTGTGCACGTTTTCACATTAGCACCTACGACAAGAAAGGAAGTTTTTTGGAGCTAGATTTATTTAAGTCCCTTCATACGTTAAGCTGGCTTTGTCGTTCATCATATTCCGGCTAATGAACTTAAAAACTGTGACTTAGTTTTTCTGTCTCTATGAAGTGTATAACTGATATCTAAAAGGTATTAATTATCATAAATCTGTGTTGTGGAAGTTGCTGCGAAAACCCGTTCAACTACGTCTTGACAGCGGCGTTTCAGGGCACTTTCAAGAGGCGGCAACGTCTTTAACGAACGCCGACAACGTCACCCTCGCCAGGAAAACCATGTCAGGGTCGGCGTCGAGATCCAAGCACAAGCAGGGCATCCTGCACGCGCTGCTCCCCGGGGCGCGCCTGGACAAGAACACCAACAAAATTCTGGTGCACACGGGCCTTAGCAATGAGGTGGTCAAGTTTAACGTCGGGGGCAGCATTTACGAGACCTACAAGTCAACACTGAGGTAAGAGATGACAAACAAGTAGACATTTAAGGTTCCCATCTTTTCTAGAGCGCTCTTGTCAGTCTTCACAGACAAAAATGTTTCATTTAGCCGTATGAATATGTGTCAGAGGCGTAGCTTTTAAATTTTGGGGCCGCCAACAAACTATAAACTTATTACTCCCCCCCCCCTTAATTGTAACCCTTATTCACGTTTTTTAACTGTAACGGTGTAAGCCTTACTTTGGAGCCCTTGTATCTCTGAGACTCTGATAAGTTGTTGTGTTTCAAATTGCCTTGATGGTTTCAATCAGAGAACATTTCCCTTTGTTAAAAATTGTAACAACAGTAACGCAAATGTCCCGTGGTCCACGGTTAATTAGTCTAAACAAAGCACGTCAGTGTTAGACAGACACGGAAGCAAATCGCCTAATCCGCGTTAGGTAAGAGAGACAGGGGCAAACTAAATTCTGTTTTGTTAACAAGGGAAATAGAAGTGGCTGAAATGGTAATTGGGGTAACATTGGGGTTGTTAGAGTATGCGAGTGAGAGGGGCAAGACTTAAAGGCGTTTTCAGGTAGTGGAATGTCTTATATTTTTTGTTGTTTTTTTAACCCAGCAGGCACAATTATAACAATAATAATTAGAGATCGTATTTTTGCGCAGTATCTCCGCAAGCTGATGGGCTCACAGCACTTCACATAAAATAGTAACACAAAAATTCAATATAAATGCCTCAAATTAAAACATCCATATCCTGATTACAAATTTAAAAAAAAACATACAAGGGCATGAGGGTTGCACATTAAGCTACGTCTATCAGTCAGAGAGATGTTTGATTGTTAATTTGGAAAGTAAAGTTTGAAGAGATGTGTTTTTACAGCAGTCTTGAAGGCCGAAGAAGTATGAATACTGCGAATGTGCACTTTTAGAGAAGTATATTGTTTGAGGCCACCTTTCACCCAATGTTTTTGTAGTGCGTGAAAGAAGACTTTGTTTACAGAAGAGCGTTGCTGAAGAGTGGGTGAGTAGACAGAAAGAAGTTCAGTAATATAGGAAGAGCATGAGTCAGGAAACAAACTGTGGCAGAGAACGGAAAGTTTGTAATCAATGTGTACTTGTACAGGGAGCCAGTGAATTGATTGAAGTAGCTAAATAATATAATGTCGTGTTGTTTCGCCTTAATAACTAGCCCAAAGTTATAGTTCGGTAGTTTATATGCGCGGCCATTCAAACGGAATGGAAAATTAAGAAAGAAGTATAACTCTTTTGATAAACACCTGCAGGATGGAATAACTAAAAATTCTTTGTAAAATTCTTTGTAATTGTATGCTGCATGCACGGAGGTTGTGGCGTCTTATCTTATCTTAGATATACAGACGCTCCTTCTATGCAGAAGATAATTGCGTCCACAGACCAGGAGAGATGATCTGTTGGCAAGTGATGCAGCGGTCACAGGCCACGGCTATAGGGGTTCCACGCATTACCCCAGCCGCCTAACTATTGTCTAGTTAGGTACCCATTCAGAGCTGGGTGACTCGGGGACTCCTCAGGCCCCGGGAACAAATCCTCGCCTTCGCGCGTGCTACCTCTCGACCACCACGTCGATAGGTTTGATAACTTCTTTGTGGGCTAGGGTTGGTGTTGAAACGAGATTTCTCCACCGCCATAACGAAAAACAAAACTCAATTGGTTGAGGAAAAATTTATGTACCTGTGCAAGGAGAGGCAGTTACCAGCCCAAAACAAAACAAAAAAGATTCGTTTCAATTTTTAAAGAGTAAATGGTCTATTGTAATTTAAATATATCAACATTTTATCAACATTTGAATCCAGCGAAAATAATCGTGTGCGTAACGACGTAAAGTATACAAACAGCTAAGTTAAACAAACATGTTTGTATAACTTTTTATTCGGTGCATTTTAGAACTGCCCATAACTTTTGGATTGACGCAGTTAGATACATCGCTCTGGTGTGTCCAGCTCAAAAACAACGAGAACCCTTGACATCGTCGGTTCAAAGGAAACAATGACATTCGATGTGCTTATCTTTGCCCCGCTAATTGCCGTAAGGCTTCATTCTGTGCAGTCCACTAATTATCGACGTGATTGGCTAATTAAGCTTCAATCGTAATCGTTTTATTATCGGGCCCTTGTAATCGTTCAATTATCGGAGCCGATTACCGGTGGCGTCATTTGAGTCAGACAGTGCGGTAAACTTATCTCCCTTTAATGACACAGCAATGGTCCTCCAATTCTCTTGGGGGGCACCACACTGCTATGGGGGCACCACACTGCTATGGGGGCACCACACTGCCATGGTGGCACCACACTGCTATGGGGGCACGCTGCACTTTCAGATTTTTCTCAATGGGTGATCATATATCATTCATGGCCAAAAAACAACAGAGGCTTTTGGGGTAAAGACTGGAGTCAGACTGGGGTGTTTGCTTTCGCACTTTTTATTCTTGCTAACCATTGACTGGATAATGAAGATGTCTACAGAGCAGAAGAGAAATGGTATCCAGTGGACACTGTGGAAACAACTTGATGACCTGGATTTTGCGGATGATCTGGCTCTAATATCACACACACAGCAACAGGTGCAGGAGAAAACTAACTTCTTGTGTTGGCCTAAACATCCACAAAGAAAAAAAGCGAAGTCCTTAAAATAAATACATCAAGCAACACCCCAGTAACACTGGGAGGCACACGTCTAGAGGAGGTGGATAGCTTTACTTACCTCGGTAGCATCATAGACATGCATGGAGGGACAGACGCTGATGTTAGAGTGAGAATTGGCAAAGCAAGAACAGCATTTGAGCAGCTTAAAAAAGTTTGGAGTTGCAACAACTTGACCCTCCAGACCAAGGTCAGGATATTCAACACCACAGTAAAGCCTGTCCTGCTATATGGAGCTGAAACATGGTGGATTACAGCATCCGTTTCGAAAAAGCTTCAAGCATTTATAAACACATGTCTCCGAACAATTCTCTGAAGCCACTGGCCCAATATCATCACCAACGAGAACCTCTGGCAACGTACACAACAAGAGCCAGTGGAAGAACTAATACGTCAGCGCAGATGGAGATGGATTGGTTATACCCTCAAAAAGCCTACATCCAGCTTTGTGAGACAAGCCTTCCCTTGGAACCCCCAGGGCAAGAGAAAAAAAGGTCGACCCAAAATGACCTGGAGACGGGAACTGGAGACAGACTCCAAAAAGAGTGGACACAGCTGGGCACAGCTAGAGAGATTGGCACAGGACCGGGATGCCTGGAGAGTCTTTGTTCGTGGCCCATGCCCCAGATGGGGACGACAGGCAATGATGATGATGATGAAGATATATAGTGTCCCTTTCATATAGTTTTACCTTCTCTATGTCGTGTCTCCCCACTCATTTCTGTTTATTGTTCCTGGAGATATTTAGTCTCCGTGTAGATATCTAGTGTCCCGATAATACAGTTTCCTCATATATGTCTAGTTTTTCTACAGAACCCGGAATGTAGTGAAACAGCGATTGTCTATTTCTGAACGATTTTTAACACCTAAAAATTGTTCTGTTTATCCACAGAGCTATTCCATCCAGCCCATTGTCCAACGATCAGTTTCTCGCGAGACACTTTCGGCCGGCACAGAAGGAATATTTTTTCGACCGGGATCCGGAGATCTTCCACTGCGTCCTAAACTACTTCCGGACCGGAGAGCTTCACTTGCCGACCTCAGTGTGTGGTCCGGTGGTCAAGTCCGAGTTGGAGTTTTGGGGGGTCGATGAGGTGGACATCGAGGAGTGCTGCTGGAGCAGATACGCCACCTGGGCTACCACTTTACAGGTAAACATCACCTGGGGTACCAGTACCACTTTACTGGTAAACATTACCTGAGGTACCAGTACCACTTTACAGGTAAACATTACCTGAGGTACCAGTACCACTTTACAGGTAAACATTACCATAGGTACCAGTACCACTTTACAGGTAAACAGTACCTGGGGTACCAGTACCACTTACAGGTAAACATTACCTGAGGTACCAGTACCACTTACAGGTAAACATTACCATAGGTACCAGTACCACTTACAGGTAAACATTACCTGGGGTACCAGTACCACTTTACAGGTAAACATTACCATAGGTACCAGTACCACTTACAGGTAAACATTACCTGAGGTACCAGTACCACTTTACAGGTAAACATTACCATAGGTACCAGTACTACTTACAGGTAAACATTTCCTGAGGTACCAGTACCACTTTACAGGTAAACATTACCTGGGGTACCAGTACCACTTTACAAGTAAACATTACCATAGGTACCAGTACCACTTACAGGTAAACATTACCTGAGGTACCAGTACCACTTACAGGTAAACATTACCTGAGGTACCAGTACCACTTACAGGTAAACATTACCTGAGGTACCTGTACCACTTACAGGTAAACATTACCTGAGGTACCAGTACCACTTTACAGGTAAACATTACCTGAGGTACCTGTACCACTTTACAGGTAAACATTACCTGAGGTACCTGTACCACTTACAGGTAAACATTACCTGAGGTACCAGTACCACTTACAGGTAAACATCACCTTGGGTACCAGTACCACTTTACAGGTAACTATCACAAATGTCCCCTTTTAATGGCGAGTTGTGTATTGGGAGGGGGGGGCTTCAAATAAACAGGCAAGCACTTTAAATGTTAATATTTTGAGTTAATTTGCTTAAAACATCTAAAAAAGAGAATTTTATTCGCGGTCTCACTTTCTGGAGCTTCTAGATCTCAATAACTTTCCAAAAATGTAATATTGGCAAAATATTTTTTCTCTCCATAGGCCCTGCGAAAACTCGAAGAGGATAGAAAGGAACACTTTCAGCTTGGTGAATACCCTGAGCAAAACTCACCCTCTGACTTCAGAGAACTCCGCAGAAGAGCTTGGAAATTCTTTGCACAACCATCGTCGTCACCAGCTGCCAAGGTAGCAAACAATCAGCGGCGTAGTCCGAAAGCTTCTGAATTTTACTCTTTTTTTTTATAACGTAAGGGGCTGACCTTAAGTAAAGTCAAGCGATTTGGGACGATTTTTCCCTCCCCTTCCTCTTTGTCACGCGTCGTCACAAAAACTTAGATCCCCCTCCAATAAAAGATGTATTTTCTTTTTGAAAAAGAGCTTGTATCTAATAATATATATTTTTTGTTTTGGTCATTTTAGTATCTATTTAGTGTAAGGTCGCACTCTAGTATCGTAACACGTGTAAAACGTCATAAAATAAATTGTAAGTCATAAATTATCTAAGTGGAACTTTTGTTTAAAGGTGCGCGTTTTTTATGTGACGTCACATTTCTCAAACACCTCCCTCTCCCCATCGCCACAAATGTGTGGATCCCCATTCCCCTGCGTGATGTCATTTATGGTTGGCCCTTAATGAAACAAAATTTTGAATTTTGAACGTCATTGTGAATTTTGAAGGTAAAATGTATTGTTGACATAGAATATACTAGCGTATCAAAGCCTGGTTTGAAGAGTATACTCTAAGATTAATTTCCTCGTCAAGATTCATTACATTTGGAGTAAAAGAGAGCTCACGTCCATGGGGTAGTTCCGCCGGTCTTGGGAAAAGTCACTTTAAGACGCTGACAATAAGCCCAGAAAGGACAATGTATATTGCGTGTATGCTGAAAAGTCCCACTGCTCAATGACGTGTAAAATAACACAACAATGGCGGCTTGCCTGTCAAAGATATCAGCGGCAATGCATCATCTTTTAATCGAATCAAATCTTTTGACAACAAAATAGCCTACACTCAAATATTGCATTTCAAGAAATTACTATGTTTTAAGCCTTATTCGTCAACGTTTCTGAGCTATTTTAGGATAAGTTAATGAATGACACTGTTTTCTCTTTTATTTAAAAAAATAATAATAAAAAATAATATTACAACAGTGCTTGCAATATTTTAAATTTTTTTCATTTAGCACAGATATCAGAAATCGTATATAGGTGGTTTATATAAGATTAAGTTTGATCGGTTTTTTACTATAAAATTATGTAATTCTCATAAAATACCAACAACTATTTTGAGAACTGTGTTAGATTTCAGTCCTTAAGACTCAATCTGTCATTTGTAGTCCGTGGGTTATTCTAGTCAACTTATTGCAGAGCATCGAATTTAGAGCTACTTTAGGATTGGTCTAACGAGATTGGAATTATTGAAGTTGAATATATGCCCTAAGTGTGTTGTTTTTTTAATGTTCTTCAAAGTGTGTGGAGGGGAAGGGTATACTTATCATTTTTAGTGACTGTTGAAGGGATCGGATTCATATTATGTTGGTGTTGAGCTGTTCACATATGAATATGAGTTTGTTTTTTGTTTTTCATAGGAAAGGACTGGTTGTCAAAGTCTAAAGCTGAGTTTTTTTTTAATTATTTTTTTTTAAATAAACAATGAATAGGTCTAAAATTAACGCGACATTTTGGGTGTCACAAGTACACTACGCCACCTGTGAGGGGAACACAATATATTTAATACGTTGTTCAATATTTGCCGATTCCTCAAAGCCTGTCACATAGGTGTACTGTACATTTGTATCTTCTATCTACAGATGTACGGCATCTTCTCGCTCACTGTTATATTTCTCAGCATTTTCTCCTTCTGCGCCAACACACACACAGCCTTCCAGGTGGAGGATATGCGAGCTGGTCAACGGTTACAGAATGACACGGGAGAGGGTTAGTGCTTGTGGTTGATAGACGCTGTGTGGGAGAGGGGGTGATGGACTCGTACAGTATGCACTCTGTTGAGGAACAATGGATTCCTTTTGTTAATTTAAACAACGAAAACTATAGGTGTTAATACTGTTGCTTTTTTAAGTCTTTAGTAAGAGCTTTAATGTGGTTATGATCTTTAAAATAAATTGTGGCAACTTGATTGCATGCAGAACTCATAATTATCTGCCAAGACATTATTTTTAAAACCACATTTTATGAAATACACCATAGCTTTATAAAATTTTCCGAATGTCTTCTTCACCGGTAACAATTGTTTGGTTAACTCTGCCAATGATTGATTTTTATGATGTACACACAATATTTAAACTTTTAAGTACGGAGTTGGAAATGATTGTGACATTTTTAAATATACGTATTGCAATTTTTTATAAAGGCTCAAAATATATACTACCGCGTCCATTAAATACAAACTATAGGTTATTAAATTATTTGTTCACACTCACAGACTCCAGTATCAAGATGGTCGCCCATCCCGCCCTCCACTACCTTGACGTTGGTTGTCTCATTTTCTTCGTGCTCGAGCTCATCACGCGCTTTCTGGTCTCCCCAAACAAGGTCAAGTTCATCCTGATGCCGATGACGATCATCGAGTTTATGGCCCTGCTGCCAGACGTGGTTGACAACCTGGCGCGACTGCTGAGCGCCACCTACACGGAGCATCAGAAGATCGTGTGGTTTATCAGCTTCATGAAGTTGCTCAGGGTCTTCAGGATCTTTCGCCTGATGAGGCACATTCCGGGACTGTGGATTTTATTCTATACGCTCAAGGCCAGTATTAAGGTAAGTGCTTGGGGAAAAATAAGGCAGGGGGGGACTAAGTGATAATGTTTGTTTGTGTTTGTGTGTTTTTTTTTAATGGTTAACTTTTAGCTTACTTACACCCCTTCCCCAAGCAGATAAATATACATCAAAACAAGTTTTTCATGTTGGTACGTCGTATACTTAGCTGGATGACTCACCACCATGTGTCCTTTATTCATAAGAGCAATTTCATAAGAACCCTTCAAACAACGTCCAACATTTTTTGGTATCTTTCTTCTCTCCTTGCTATAATTGAAATAGATCGTGTTGAATAGTGTTGATTGTTAGAAACAATAGAACATAATTTAATTTTTAAAATTATTTTTAAAAATAGATTTTACCAACCCTTTCAAAATTTTTATTGCTTTCACTATTTTATCTCTGAACGTGTACATAAAGTTTACAAAAGATTGTAAATACCGATAACAGTGAAATAACTATGATTAAAAAAAATCAATGACTTATTTCCAAAAAATAAAGTACGATTTTTAATTTCAATGAAGATAATTCTTTCTTTCTTGAAATGGTTCCTTCCTTCTCCCCACCCCCAAAATATTGTCCACGGCGTTGTTTGAATCACAAAGTGACGCCACTGTCAACATCCTAATTAATAATCAAATTATTTTCTTCTTCTTCTTCTCACCGCGTCACCAGGACTTGCTGCTGCTGCTTCTGTTCGTCTTCGTCGGCATGCTCGTCTTCTCATCCCTGATCTTCTTCGCCGAGCACAGCTCCCAGGCGAACTTCTCCAGCATCCCCAAGTGCTTCTGGTGGGCGGTCATCACGATGACCACCGTGGGCTACGGTGACATGGCCCCGGAGACCTCCTGGGGCTACCTCATCGGCACGGCCACCAGCATCTGCGGGGTGCTCATGATCGGCTTCACCGTGCCGGTCCTGGTCAACAACTTCGTCATGTACTACAACCACACGACGTCGACCATCCGCCGCGAGGAGGAGCGGGCCAGGGTGGCCCACGTGAAGAAGCACGCCAGGGTCTACAGCAGTGAACAGCTGCGGGGCTGCGGGCTCGGGGAAAAGCTGATGGGTCTAGGGAGCCTGAAGTCGCTCAAGGCGGCCTTCGAATGCAAGGACACTAACGACAACGTCAAGCCGGCAGAAGTATCGCTCGTTAGTGCGAGTAAGGAGAGCGACATTCCTCTCATTGCATCGCCTGAGATTATCGTCAGCGTTAAGACTGAACCTTGCAGTGAAAGGGATTATTTGTGAATGCTGATGCTTTGTTTATAAACGTGTTACGATATTCCATTGCATTTTTACGAATAATGACTTTGAAAAACTTTTTCGAGCTTTTATATATGAAAGATATTTTAAGTCAATGTTTTTGTACACTGTCAGAATTTTTGTAACCTTCCAAGGAAATATGATCAGAAACAATTACTTCCTCTTTAAGCTGGAATTTTGATGTGATTTGTATCATTTTTTAAAAAGATTTAGATAATTTTTAAAGTGTCTTTTACAATGACATAGTAAATTAGCATAAAGGACTGTGTACTCATCATACAACGTAAGGAAGAAACGTTTGGAGTGTCGCAATGTTATATTGTGTTAAATAAGGTGGCGGTGGGGGGTGGAAATTAATATTTCGTATCTTTTTTTTAAATTTAATTTCTGCGTAAAATTTTAGCAATAAGCCCCGAAAGATCCCCCCCCCTACACACACACACAATTTAATGTATATAACAGTGACTCAATTTTAAGCACATGTTTTGTTAACTTGAATTTCCTCTTGAAACTTTGCTTTGTTTCATTTTTAATTTCGTATTAATGAGTCAGCAGGGCCGGCCTTAGACTGTGCGGGCCCGATGCGGCAAACGATGAGCGAGACCATGCAAAAATTTGTATTTTTACATATATATATATACTAAGATAATGGGGAATAAACTTTTTTATTAACATACATTTTTACTCGATAACAGCATGGACACATCAATAATTACACTTTTATTCATTTAATTGAAGATCATAAAACTCAAAAAGATGTTAATAATTAAAATGTTTTGTGTTATGCTTATTGACGGTTTATTTTTATTTTTTTTTAATTTATCTATTTATATTATATATTCATCGTTCCCCTCAGCGGAAAATTAGGATTTAGTCAGCGTTGGAATATCGCGTACCAAATATCTTGAAGATGGAACCAAAAGTAACAAAGACCTACGTAAAGTTCAATATGGCAAATTGCTTTGGCAACTGATATTGGCGTCATACCAATTAAATAAATATCTCTTGGGCATCTACAGATCCTTTATCTTCTCCTTCATAAGATTTTTTTTTCACAGTCCCGTTTCTTTGAAAATGGTTTCAACGTCCAAGTCCATGGCAATATATATTGCAATTGCTATTACTGTTTCAAAACCGACAATCTGTAAAATGTCAACCATTTGCAAGTATGTTCCATGCTGTCAATTGCAGCTGCTAGTGCGACAGAAATGTTTTGTAATTCTTTGCTAATGTAATTAAATCGTAACATTATTTCGAATCAAAAGCAATTAATTAAAACAATCAAAATGAAATTATTAAATTGATAGTACAATGACTCAACTTTATTTTGAACTTTTCGATCAGTTGCTCCGCAACTTCGAAAAGTCCATCTTAGATTTCACCTGTTAGATATATCAGTACCTTTACACTTTCCACACAGTTTTCCCATCTTTTTTTTTTCACAAAGTGGTTTGACATAATTATTTCGAGAATACTTGAAAAGATTAGCCCATCGTTTTGTTGTGCAAACTGAGGTACAGTAGAATTATAGTTGCATGTTACATAAGAGGTAAAACTGTAATACATGTCATGACATAAAAGATACCCCCAGCCCTAATAAAGGTGTCCATAATTAGGGGATCAACATTTTTTCACTTACCATATTAAGTTAAAGCCTAAAAATATCTTTTTTAACGCCTTCTAAAATTATCTAGGAAAAATACTTTTTTAAAATTAGGATTTAGGGTAATATTTTATTTTATAAATATGCTATTTATCTAATAATTTTATCCTGAAACTGAAAAAATAAATCTAAGTTTTCTTGTTGCCGTTGTTATGTATATATATATATNATATATAAAGTCTGATATTACGTAATAGCAGTAAAATTGTAATAAATAAATATGTATATAGATCTATATACATTGAAAATGTTAAGTAAAAGCCCAGGGCGCTTTCCTCGTTCGCCTTGCCCTAAGGCCGACCCTGTGAGTCAGGCTGAAGAAACACTACGTAATTGGAAATCTCGTGATCTAACGTTACAAGGAGATAGGCGTTAGTCAAAGGTCATTTTTTAAAATAACGTATGCGTGCACAGGGCCTAAACTAATATCCGACAATGCAGAATACGATAATCTTTGATATTACACGTTTGTATACAGTCTATTATATACAGGGAATTATTCTATATTTTAGTCAGACTAAATAGTCAATACCTTCTACTTCTACAGTGTGGACTATACCATTACGTTGAAAGCTAATCAGAGTTCGTTTGTCTTTCCTTCTATTAAAAAAGTACCTATTACCAGGGACGTCACTATGGGTGAGGACCACACCTAGTAACACCTTCACAAAGTTACAAAGGGTTACACCAAATTCTAAAATTCTGTATGTTCCCGTTAGTAGGCTCTGTGGAGGTCTATGTGATACTATGACTTATCACACACCAAACCTCGTGACGCCTCTGCCTATCGATGTTTGTTAAGAAATGATTCTCTATACTTATAATATATTAATAATTATTAACATGCTTTTGATAGTGTAAATTTTTTACAATTTTTAATTGTTTTTTGAATTTGTGTAGTCCAACTGTTTGCATATTCTTAACAAAGTTTTTTACTTCCTTGTTTTTAGAAGTATACAGTATACATATTATTACAATACTATTTTTTAAAGATAACAAATCCAAAAAGCTTTTATTTTCCCGGTTGAATTTTTTTTTAAAATACATATATTCAAACTACAACTATTAATTATTTACAAAGTTAAGGAGTACGAATAAAAATAATTCTTATGAATTAATTCTAGCATACATTCTCGTAAAAACACGTTTATGGTAACTTAAGTAACTTGGATATTACATTGTATTTACACCTTGTTCGCCTTAATAATAATATTATTAATATGATACTTTATTGATGTCGATATCCTTTAGTACTTTATGCTATAGCAATGAAAATATATGTGCCAAATTGTTTCAAGATTCAACATTTCATGATCAAATCTAGGCAGAAGAAAAAGCATGAAAACAAATACCTTTTTACTTTTACTATATTAAATGGTATTATAGTATAGTATAGTATTTAATTTATAGGAAGAAAACGGCCTTCGGCAATTAGTCAATTAGTGATAGATGACCTCCCTTTCTAGTCCAGCACGCTACCACCACACACCGGGGAATCTTGGAAATAATTGGTGTCTGAAAGAAAATTGACACTACAAATGCTTATAGCTGAGGTCTTAAATTACTAATTTAAGAATTTTCGAGCGCTGGCTGACACATTTAAAAGTAATCCACATTATGATTCTGATCATTTCATTTTAAATTGCACTTCATTGTGACACACTGATCCATTACCTATAAATTATCGTTGTGCCACAACTTACAACTTTCCAAACAACAAATGTTTTATTAACTGTTCAACCCGCAGAGTTGGCTCAATGGCAGCTCAATGGGTTCTTAGACGCTTAAAATAAGTGAATCCATTTTTTAAATTCAGAAATTTACATAGCTTTATATTAGTAATAATACTCATAATAATCAAAATTGTCAGAGCCTTAAAAAAACCACGCTCAACATCTGTTACATGTTGGTTTTACATAATTACTGCTTTAAGATGCATAAAGAGAGCAATGCCATTTTATGGCTCTTTTCCAAAATCGCAAATTTGTATGTAGCAAGGGATAAATGTTTGTCTAAAGTGCCTTAAGCTTTTAAAGCCCGATGTTGGTTCTGGTTATATTATGTCTGCCTTGCTGATGTTTTATATCTCTTAGTCTTAGCCTTATACAAAATATCATTTAACAGTTCAAAACGTTCACATGTCTTTTATAAGTTAAAGCCTTTACTATTTCACTGTTACATTATTTTAAGTCAATGATACACTTAACTAAGCCTTTAAGCAAACTATTTCTTGCTTCAGTGCATTTATTTACATCTTTGCATTTTTATAACAATTAAATCACTTAATAATATTAATACTGCTGAGATATTAATACAGGTTTACCTGAATTAACACTTCTTCATTATTATATTTAATGTTCTTTTTAAATGCTATTTCTTTAGCTTCTATTATTATTATTATGCATACACCTTTTAATTACATTTTTATAAGCAAAAAATGTTACATCATAAAAATAATTCCTCAAAAATTTTTCTTTTAAACTGTTTTTTTTTCTTATTAACATTTTTTTTAATTTGCTTGATAGTCTTTTCTGCTTTTTAAATAATATCACAAGGGATAAATACAAATAAAATTCTAAATTGAAGACCTTAGTGCTGAAAGAACATAAGTCACATGTCAAATTCGATTTAAACGATTTAACATTTGGTTTAGACAAAACTACTGTATAAAGTTAAAAACAATAAAATATAAATAGGTCCCACAGCCTAAAAAAATATAATGCTGACCATCTAAAAGATAACACATAAATTAAAACCTAATTATGTCAAAAAGCATAATTTGTGACATATACTTTAAGCACTAAGCTCTTCAATTGATTTCATTTAGATTTTTAGATTTAGACTGTGATACAAATACCAAAATAAAATCAAGTGAAATAATTACATAAGAGCAACTCTTTTACTTCTGGATTTCTCATTCTAAAAAAAATCACTCAGTACATAAGATTTATTAGAACTGTAATAATTCAATGCTTTAGACATTGTAGTTTTGATGACTGTATAGAACTAATGAGATAATTTCAATTTGTGTGGCTCAGCAAAGCCCTTTGTCAGCTCAATGGCTTCTTAGGCATTTACAAGCTTTACAATCAGACTTCAATTCAGACTTGTTCAACGCAATATGTGTCATTTAAATCTGACTCTACATCATTCCATGACAATCAAGAAAATTCCTTATATCATTTCCGGAAAATGAGACACAATTATTTTGAATTAATGTATGTGTAAATATTAGATATAAATTTCATGTACCAGAGCAATGTTCCATGCATGCTGCAAGAACCAGTAAAAAAATATAATGTTTTGTTAATTTCCTGAATAAAAAATATTTTTGTGTATATCCAACTTTCTTATTGTTTGGTAGCTAGTTGAAAGATGTATGTCATTTTATAAAATCTATTGAGTGTTTGAGGTATTTTTATATTTTGTTGCATTTATTCATCAAACAGATAATGGTGTGTAATTATAAACTCAGAATCCAGTGGCGTAGCTATGGCAGGGGTCCAAATTCAAAAGCCCCCCCCCCCCCAGGCCCCCACTAAATAAGTGTCCGAATTCTTTTACATAAAATATTACGCCACTGCCATGAATGTTAAGCTCCCCACTCCCCACAATCCCTACAAATTTCTAGTGACGCGACTGTCAGATTCTAGGAGTGCTCAGAGTGAGAATTTCCACCTTTTTTATTATGTTATAGATGCGAATAAAGCACAAGAACTAAGAACTATGTGAAAGGAAACTGCTAATCATTTCCTTATAAAAATCCTTCAAGATTCAAAGTGTAAATAGAAAATGTGTAAAGCGTCAGAGTAAAAAGAAAAGAAAATTATTTTGTATTTAGCCACCCACATCTTCCTTCATGACACGCATGTTTGTTTTTATTTATCTTAAAATCAATAAATAGACCAAAAACACTGATAATTATAATATGACAAGTAAATTATAATATGACAAGTAAATGGAATAATTTAATAACACAAAACTTAATTAATTTTATTTTCACACACAAAATATAGACTCTTGCTCAAATCTCTCATTACCCTTTCCTTAACAACATCATTATCATAAACCAAAGCATTCATCCACATTCATAAAGTTCACCTTGAATATAGCACAACTAGCATTCTCCCAGAAGTTTAAAACATGTCACAAAAGTGCCAGTTTACACGGTGACCCTCTCACTGTTTCTATGATGTGGTCTTTTAAGAATGTCACTAGGTCTTGACGAACTTCAGGGATATCTGCCATTCTCTTGAGCTTGGTATCACGCCAGTTCCAGTCCAGCACAACAGCCACTAAGCTCTCAAGCTGCAGTGCCCCTAGTTCAGCACAGAAAAATTAAAAACTTTTAAATCTAAAGAAGACACAGCCATCCAATTTGGGGATACAAGTGAAACTAATATTGACATCTCTGAATAATAATAATAATTTAACTGAAAGTATACATTAAGAAAAATGTCTCAATATTTGATTGTAAACTTTTTAGTCATTATATTAGTAATTATATTTTAGTTCCTACTGACCTTGCTTTACAAGCAATAATAATCGTCCTGGGGTTCCAATGCCTACTTGACAATTTGTCTTTGCAAGATATTTTGTCTGCTCTTCGACCTGTACAAGAAAAAAAGAGAAAATTTGAAAAAAAGTGTAGATTAAAGGTAAATTAATTTGTGCATATTTTTTATATGAGGTTTCAGCTACCGTATTTACAAAGTTCAACTTTAACTCTTAAAGCCCCAGAAGGTTTTCAATAAACTTCCCCTCAGTCCTGTAAGGATTTCCCATATTGCGATTAACTGATTATGAAATTAAAAAAATTGCATAAAATACATTTATACAATTGTAATGCGGACATCATCTTTTAGGATAAGAATGGATATTTTAGTTAACTCTTAAAGTCGCAGAAGGATTTGCAATCCCGTAAGGATGTCCCATATTACGATCAACCGGTTATGAAATTAAAAAATTTGCGTAAAAGCCATTGATAATATTATTGTCATACTGCCATCCTTTTTTAGGCTAAGAATGGTTATTTTACGCATCCAAATGACCGTACTGAGTTTACAACAATATTTACCCGTAGTTTAGTACTATTATTTTAGTAATAAAGAATAGCGAAAAAGTATCTTCGCAAAAAAAAAACCTGTTAAAACTACGAAAAAACATCGCAAATTGAGCGATAACACTAGCGCGGGAAACGGCCGCCATTGCCGGAAGTGGAATACATCATTTTTCAAGCATTAGAGTTTTTTTACTTTCCGAGATCGGTATCTAGGGACGCATTAGGACGCTTAGCGGATAGCGGGAAGAGACGCATTACGACGCTTTGCGACTTTAAGAGTTAACCAATAGAACGTCTTGAGTTTAATACTATTTTTACCTGTAGTTTAGCACTATTATTTTTATAATAAATTATAGCAAAATCACATCTTTAAAAAAAACAAATTTAAAACTATCAAAAAAGTTTGCGAATCGAGCGATAACACTAGATTGGGCAATGTCCGCCATTGCCGAAGTCGAATGCGTCATTTTTAATGCACTGAAGAGTATTTGCTTTCTGAGAAAGGAATGCATTACAGCGCTTTGGGGCTTTAAGAGTTAAAGAATATCTGAAGAAAACTCCCCTTTCTTAGCAGTTTAAATGATTTAATGACCAAAAGTGTTTTTTTTTTTAAATGTGTGCATTTTCTATTAAAATAAAACAATTTGTTTTAATCTGGACCTTTTGAAATGCTTGTTAAGAAGTTACTGAAACAATTTTCATTTACTTTAATTGTCGTGGCCAGGCCAATGTGAGATAAATGTTATTAAAATATGCTAATGTAAAATTACCTTCATATGCTTGGCAAACAACTTAGCCACTTTACATCTACTGTCTAAGAACCCTTTTATTTGCCTTGATAAAAAAGGAATAAGAACAACATGAGTTTACACAAAATCAATACTATCCATACATTTCTTTGTTTATATATAC
Source organism: Radix auricularia (assembly GCA_002072015.1). Taxonomy (NCBI): domain Eukaryota; kingdom Metazoa; phylum Mollusca; class Gastropoda; family Lymnaeidae; genus Radix; species Radix auricularia. Next base: position 86,421 of record MUZC01000249.1, read on the forward strand.
ACTTACTTTATTAAATATAACTAAACTATGAAGAAAAAATTTACAGCTTGAACTTGCTTTAAACAAAATAAAATCCACCAACCTATTTAGCTCCACAGCTCTGATTGCTGAGCTTGTGACTATCAATAAAATTGGACTGCCTGTCTTCTTCATGTAAAGGCTTTTTTTCAATGCATTTCTCCATGTGGTGAGAATAAGTGTAAGATATTTTTCAGGTTCTAGAGACTCTGTGTTGTGAGGGTAGAAATCATTCTCTAAAAGATATAAATATAGGTCATAATGTTTCATTACATTATGTTAAACTTGTTTGGACTTCATTTACTAATAAACTACCATCATTTAAGAGACATCAAAATGATCAAAGTTATTTAAAAGTTATTTTGTACAGTTGAGCCTTGCTCAGTCGAACTTCCATAACCTGAAAACCTCCCTGTATTGAATTAATTGTTAGGTCCTGCCACAATTCCGTAAGACTAATGTATTTTGGATCTCCGTAACTCAAAGGTATTGTGGCTTCCTATCTCCTGTAGTCGAATTTTCCAAAACGTTTGGGTTATTTCAGAACAAATCTTCCGTAGAACAACGTAAACATCTGTTTTGAGACCAAATATGACCTACACAAGAAAAATTGAGTTGCTGAAAGAAGGGTAACTAAACCGCATCCTTTTGCGGCATGCTGGGACTATTTTCTAAAAAGAAAAAAGGGGCTTTCTCAGTGGTGTAGGTATGTCAAAACCTAGTTGGGTTCCTTTCATATGAAACATCAGACACTGCTTCGCTTTCCTGTCAAGCCTTCTCGCCAGGATGGCAGTTCCCCCCACCTCTATATATCAACATTGTCCTTGATTAACCTGCGCCTATTACGCCATTTTCCCTAACCCAGTAAGTCTGTGTCCCTTTGAGTTCAACTTAGAGAGGTCCGACTGTATAATTATTCCTAATTCAGATGAAAAAACTAGAATTTAAATTCAACATTTTTATTGCTTTAATGAAGAAGGCATTGGCCCATAGTTAGAAACTTAACAAATGTGTATATTTTACTTTACTTCCTTAATTTTTTTAGACTAAAGATATAAATACTATATTAACACAACAGAACTGTTACTCTTTTTTCAAAAACTGGTATAAAATGTCTCAACAAAAAAATTCAATCAGAAATTGATAAGAAAATTATTTAATGGGCCTACCAGCATTAGGAAGTATGTCCTCCAAAGCTTCTGTTCCTAACCTGTCCTTTAAAACTTTTGACATCATAGCTCTCACATCTTCAGCATTTCCAGGCTTAGCTAAGGTTTCATCAGATTCATTTGTGATTTTTTTCTAATGAAATAAAAACACAGCCTTGGGTATTTCAATTGGGGTTTAAAGCTGATAATAACTAGCCATTCAGTTCAAATATTTTCAATTCAAGCTGTATCTATTAGAGGAGATTTTAATTGATAAGCTGCATAAATCTTAAACAACAACAAAACTTTCTAAAATGTATCAACTTACTCTCTCCCTTTTTCTTTCATTTCCAGAACTTCCTTTCTTTTTCTTCTTTACTTGATCTTTAACCTCTGACGTTTCTGCTTTTCTTTTTTCTCCAGCTTTATTATGTGATGATTTTTTCTTTTTTGATGGATTATCATTTTGTTCAGTTGTCTCTGAAAAATATTTGGTTAATTTTAGGTCTTTACTAAATTCATTGGTTAGGCTATGTTAGCCTATTTTAGAAATATGATAAGATGCCATTAAAATATTTAAAAGATGCATTTTTATTGCGGCATCAAAATTCACATTCATTCTTAGTTAGACGTTTTTAAATGTAGGAAAGGGATTTAAAGATCTAAGAACTTAATTGTTTTGATATCTAATCATACTAATAGACATAGAATTTTAATTTTAAAGCTTTTTAACTCTTAATGCGCCATAAGGTTTTTTGTAAACCCACTCCTAAATACCATAAGGATTTCAAGTTTTTTCAATAAATTTGGTTACGAATTTTAAAAAATTGTTAAAAATGTATTTATTGTCCTAATGACTTCATTTTTTAGGATAAGCTTACAAAATGGATACTTTACGTATCCAAAAGGCCATTTTGAGTTAATTTCTATTTTTACCTGTAGTTTCGACCTATTTTACCTGTAATTACAGGTATTTTATGAAATAGGCTAATAAAACAACATAAACAACAATACAGAATGTGGAATGCATGTGGATCTGATCACAAATAACACAGACAATAACATTCTAAAAAATCAAGCCATTGCCTTAGACGTATGTAGAAATATTCCCAGGTAAACAACAGGTAACATTTGAACGATTTTTTCCAACATAAGAAACTCAAATCAAAACTGTAACAGCCCAAAACAATGAAATAACTTGAAAACACTGCAAACTTAAATGTGCATTGCTGCTCATGTGTATTTCCATAAAATTATTAAACTGAAACAGGTAAGAAACGTATTTACAGGTGTGCATCAACATTAGCACTTTGAACATGCCGAAGCAGTCTGATTTCAATTTCAATTATTATAATAGTGGAATTTTGCAAAGCAGCCTTTCTCTTTGCAAAGAGAAACTTTGCAGTAATCACACTCCCAGGATGTTTGGATCTTCTTTCCAGCAGGTGTTCTGTCAGGACCGTCAGCACAGACGACACAGGTACGGAGGCCACGTATTGTCTGAATTTTGATTGGCATATGGACAGGTGGCTTTTTGATGGCAGGAGGAGAGGCTACTGTTTGTGAGCTTCTCTTTCTTGATGTGAAGTTGTTGATTAGACCAGTGGCAACAGCAAGGTGGAATTCCAGGTGTGTCAGGGGTTTAGGGCGAGGCCCACCTGGTGCCTCTAAGTACAAAATGTATGCGTTGATCAAGCTGACGTCTAGAATGAACCAAAACAAATATTTCCACCACTTCTTTGCTTTGTTTGCAATCCCATAGTAGGAGCGCATCTGGTCACTCTTGTCAACTGCATTGAAGTTGTTAGTGTAATCTTGTATGGCTTTAGGCTTGGGATAGATGGTGTCAGGCTGTCCATGCTTGCCATGTCGAACACGCTCCAAATTCCCAACATCATTAGCTGTTGACAACACACTAACCTGTCTCTTCTTTTCACGCCAAGTCACAGCTAAAAGCTTTCCTTTCTGCATTTTCTTCATATCCCCATTTTTCTTCAATTTGCATGTTTTGATGGCAACAGGTAATCCTCTGCGATTTAGCCTCACAGTGCCGCACGAATAAGTCTTTTTTTTAAGGAGTGTTTCAAGGAGTTCAACAGAAGTAAAAAAATTGTCAAAGTAAACATGATGAAACTTGTTATACAGAGGTTTTACCAACTCACAAACAACTCTGGTACCAAGTGGGATATTGTTCTCTTTCCTGTGTAGATGTTGAAATCAACCATATTCATATAGAAACTTTCAGCATCAGCAATGGCCCAAGCCTTTATTCCCCACTTGCAAGGCTTGGAAGGAATATATTGCAAAAAAGAACAGCGACCTTTAAATTTCACCATTGCTTCATCCACAGACAAATTTTTGTGTGGTTTATAATGCCTTGCAAATATCTTCTTAGCATTGTCAATAATTGGGCGCACTTTGTGTAACTTGTCGTGGCCTGGTGCAGTGCGTGGTGGATTTGTAGTTGAATCATTCAGATGAAGATATTTTGTAATAAAAACATATCTATTTTTGGTCATTACATTTGCAATGTATTGATGCCTTAGAACAGGGTTTTTACTCCAATAATGGAGGTAGCAGGGTAACTGAATGACGCCCATTAGGAACAATATTCCCATGTATGCTTTGATTTCAGCAACACTTGTTGTGAAAGTTGGAGCTCCATTTTGGTGAGCATAAGTTTCGCGCTTTGGTACGAAACGGTAAACCGCGGATTGTCGCGCTTTGGTACATTAAGAGTTAAAGGACGTGCTATAACGACAAAGGCCGCCATGACTGTGCCGTCACGGTCAACATACTTTGCTTTTACGCAACTTTTAAACTTAAACTACCCACCCAGGCTCAGGCAACATACATTTCCTCGATTCATCCCCATAGAAACTGCCATATATTAAATTAAAAATATGAATTTATGTTAAAATTTTTAAGGTAATTTCTTAATTTAGCGCAAATTATTTTTCGAGTGGTTTAAAACCTAAATTTTAAAACAAAACTTACTAAGAAATATATTTTAACATTAAAATTTTATATTTTTCTTCAAATTAAACTACTGTTTGATAATTTATACAAAATAAAAAAGTGTATATTTTATGCATCTTCTGTGATTTACAGCGCCATTGTTGCATGCCAATGGAGAAATCTTCTTTCTTAAAAGTTATTATTTTTTGTGTTGCCCAGTTGGATATTTTTCTTTGTTTTGGATCGTCCTGCTGAGTTGCGGTGGCGGCACTCACATGGATAAATTCTCAGTGCATTTTTTTTTTCGAAGGTTGCACTCTACAACAATAATAATAATGAAATAGTAAATTTTAAAAAATTATTTTACAAAAACTTATGATTTTCAAAAGAGTAAATATTTTATTTTGAAAATTAAAGTTTATTGCTACTTTCAGTTAATTATATTAACCAAGTATTATTCATCCGAATAATGTATAACATAAGTTGTTGTCCATAAATGACGTCACGCACTTAGGTTGAGTGGAAAGCAGTCACGTATTTGTTACTTGCGTGATGAGAGGCATGACTCTTAAATAGGATATCTCGCGTGGGCCCTTCGGTGCAGAGTCTTCTTTGGCTAAGTTTGTATAGAACTCTCGCACTGATGGGCTTATATATGTACTGCTTCATGTTATTACGATAATAAAATATTATCTCAAGATAATTAATAGTGGATATTGTTCCTTGAGTGCGTGAATGTGTAATTGTTCATCAACAACCCCTAGACAACGACGCCACTCAAACAACAATTTGTGACACTTGCAATAGGTCTACCTTGGACGCAATCCCATCCCCCATCGCCACATATGTGTGAACGCTTTCCCCCCCCCCACCCAGGTACTTGACGTCATTTATGTTCGGCCCCTAAGTATCAATATTTAATAACCATTAACATTGTCCAAACATTTAGACTTAGAAGAAATACATTACGAGAAAGATATACTAATTATACTATACGTTTGTCATCATCAAATATTTTTTTAAAACCTATATCTCCGACCGGAGCGTCGCGTCTCTTCCCGTTGCTATGAAGGATAGTTGTTATTTTAATTTTAGGGTTTGGGTTAGGAATAGCTTTAGAATTTTCGGAAAATTCACGGGGCTCGCACTATTTTTTCGGGCCGACGACGTGTCATAGCAACGAGATGGCCGCCGATAAGGTCGGCCCGGTCGGAGATATAGGTTTTTACCTTATATTTAAATAATTAATTGTGGGGAACTCGGAAATTCATTTCGGTAAATTATTTTACCGTCAGGTGACGCCACTGAATCAGATTAGTATTTAATTTAGCTTACAACTAACTGGAAAATTTAGTTTGGTCTGAGGCCGTGAAATTATCTGGCCAAATATGGTTAAAGCCATAAACAAACGACGATTTCTGCTAAAATTCCGATTTTAAAACCAGTTTTTAAGATAAAAACCCCTTTAAAGTCATCAAAACACATCAAAAAAACAAATATTTTATCATTAAAATTAAATACTTATTTTATTACTTATAATACTTATAAAATGTGTTTAAATTATTAAAGGTAAGAGAGTTTATTTGCGCTAAATTAAAAAATTACCAATTTGGTAATTACAAAGTAAAAAGTATAAACTCAATATTAAAAAATGTTATTACCAGAATCTAGTGGTTTCGTCTTCTTTTCCAACCACCACTCCTCGCCCAAGTCGTCCGCCATTTTGAAACATTCAGTTAGACGAATTTGCGTAAATTAAATCAATTAAATGGTTGAGAAAATTTGAGATAATTCATGTCATTTCACACTTTATTTTAACTAAAACTTATACTTTCTTCGTTTAAAAATGACTGTATTGAATATTATCATTTGAAAAATTATAGGCTCGAAACTAAAAATAATTGCGAAGTTAGCTCTGACTAATAATAACAGTGATGGCCGCTCCGTCTCCCAGTGTTTACAAACACTGTTATTGACATTGTCATATATTTAGGTATTTAATTAATATTTGTTTTTTTTTATATTAACTAATGGTAATTAAAGCCCATTATAGCACCAGAATTCAAATAGGCCCTATTGGCTATTGGCAAAAAAAAAAATTAACTCAAATTTATAAAATATAAGACCATAGTGATCATAGTCTATTAGACTGTGGCATAGTATAGTACTAATACTAATAGTAATAGTAATAGTAATCTTGAGTTTTGTCTTAGTCTTACTTAGCTTACACTTACACTTACAGTATATCTTCAGTTTAGTTCAAAAAGATTGCACTTTGTTGAGCTTCTAAATTCTAATTTATTAGGTAATAGGGGAAAAAAACGAAGTATGTCGACCATGACGTCACGATCATTACTGGTGGCCATCTTTGTTGTTATAGCACGTCCTTTAAAAAAGCTTTAAAATTAAAATTCGGTAAATTATCTTTAGCGGATCCGGCCGCCATCTTTGTTTATAAGCAAACTTCTGAAGCACTACAACTAAACCTGACCCTAAATTCTTTATTACCTTCCATTTTGGAAACATTCACTTTAAAAAATGTAACTAATTTCTCTTAAATTGGGCAGTGTTTAGAGTTTCCGACCTAGCAATATTACCGTCCTCGACACGGCCACCATCTTGGATCCGTACAACAATAATTAGCCTAAAATTCTATAGCTATACCTAACCCAAACCCTAAAACCTTCAATTTTTTAAAATCCTTTTAGAATTTATAGAACTTTCGGCTAAAGCGAAGTATGTTGACCGTGATGTCACGACGCTACCGGTTGCTGGAAAAGAAAGTTCAATAAATTCTAAAAGGAATATAAAAAATGGAAGTTTTTAGGGTTTGGGTTAGGTATAGCTTAACCGTTTCCCCCTTGGAGTCGCCGCTATCGGTAGACCCTTACAGTCGCCGAGCGTCGCCGATTTTGGGTTGTTTCGTTGCAGAGCAGATTCAACTTTGGCTAAAACGTATAACTCCGACCGCAGCGTCGCGTCTCTTCCGGTTGCTATGAAGGATAGTTGCTCCCCTTGAATCTTGTTGTTTTCTTATTTACTTATTATCTCCCCTTGCTGTAAAATTTAAATAATTTGTTTATTATCATTATTGGATTTGTATTCGTGCGCCGCGAGAAGGGGGGGGGGGGCTCTCCTGTTCATTTTTTCCCAAGTATAAATGAGTATATTCTAAGAACTATTTGCTGTGCTCATTTAGAAAAGGAGTGCTGCTAATTCCTTGGCGGGCTTTTTTTCCACCATGTCGTTTCCATTAGTAAGTAGCCATTTTTTGTTAGAATTTTCGGAAAATTGAAGATTTTAGGGTTTGGGTTAGGTATAGCTTTAGAATTTAGTGATCTAATGCGTGAATTTCTAAAAGGATTTAAAAAGTGTATCCCCCTTTGTTGTGATTCCGATGCCTGATCGGTGAGTACCCATTGTTTTCTTCATTTTTACAACTATTTTGCTTTTATGTAAAACGCTAAAAAATACTCCTTAAAATATTAGAATGTCCCCCAATCCTTCGGCCATCTTGTTGCTATGGCACGTCACCGCCGGAAAAGTAATGCGAGCCCCGTGAATTTTTTTTTTTTNCTCATCTCGAGGGTCCCAGCCATCATTCAGAACCTCATCTCGAGGGTCCCAGCCATCATTCAGAACCTCATCTCTAACCCTAACCCTTTTATGAAAAACGCTAAAAAATACTCCTTAAAATATTAGAATGTCCCCCAATCCTTCGGCCATCTTGTTGCTATGGCACGTCACCGCCGGAAAAGTAATGCGAGCCCCGTGAATTTTTTTTTTTTAATTTGCCGGTAGCTAAAAAAACTGCGCAATTTTAGAATCCCTGATTCCCCTACCCATCTGATTTCACGGGGCTCGCACTACTTTTCCGTAAGTCACGGCGGTCACGTGCCTTAGCAACAAGATGGCCGCCGATAATGGCGGTGCGGACTGAGTAATCCTTGTTTACCTCAACTTTTTAAGTAGTTAATTTATACTATTTTTAACTTTCACATAGGAGAGCTATGAATTCACTTCCTTTTAGTTTTTATTTGATTATTTTTGGACGAGTAGTGGGTTTTTGGTAAAATTTTAAAATTAGTGGTTTTTGTGGTAAATTTTTCCCTAATGGATGGTATTCTGTGAATGTTTAGGGATGTTAAAGGGTGCAATTATTAAGGAAATTATTAAGATTTAGGGTGTAATTCTGGATATAATGAAAGTGAAAGTTGTTTTATGTTCATATTGACGTAGTTTGACCTCAGTGACTGGGATATTGATACTGATATTTGATAACAAGTCTGATGGTGCATTAGTCCTTGAAAGCATAGACCAATAGGTCTGGACATTGTAGGCAACTGGGATAATACGACTTATATTTTGTGTATAGGGATTTTACTGCAGATTGTGCCCTAAATATGAATTAGAACCATTTGTGTGGCACTTGAGGCTGTTTATGGATGTAATTTGTGCCAAGTTAGACTTTTATAAAAGAAATATTTCTCACTATCGCTGCAGACTTGATGCCAACTTCTGTCACCCGCACTTTGAGTCAACTCAAACTTTTTTTTTCATTTTCAAAAAAGGTTTTTGCTAATAAATTTTATGTCATCTGATACCTTGTCCATATTTCTTTTTTGTAACACAAAATTGACTTTTATTGCTCAAATAGTTTTATTTTTGTGAATTTTTAAATAATATATGTTGCAAATATGACGGAGTTATGCACCTTTTGTCAAGGAAAGCCTGTGTGTGGCTTAGTATTTGCATAAGGCCGAAAGGGTTAATAATTTTCAGAAAATTGAATGGTAATTAATTTCTGAACTTTGTAATAAAATTTACCTGAAAGTCCTCACCCCATACTCTTTACCAACCTTTGTGAAATTACCATTCATAATTAAGACAGGTCAGAAAAAGTATAAATATGTATTCCTCCTTGTGTTACCACTGTCTGCCCCTCCCTGTCTATGAAAATAAGATATTATCACTCTGCTCATCAATAAAAAAAAGGCAGTTGTATGAAAATCTTTTAATATTAAAATTTTAAGAACATTTGAGGTACTCTAGAACTTAGACAGCCATAGGTTAAAAAGTTTTTGTTCATGAATACTGGAGTTGGAATGAAAAATCATAAACAATGAACACTGCATAATGAACACTGCATGCAGTGTTCACAAGTCATGTGTTAGTAGGTAGTATCTGGGTCATTGACTATGACCCATAAGAGTAGTTATATTCCATTATTTGATTATGCTAATCACAAATTGTAAATGTATTAGATAAAATATATCATATAATGTAAAATATTTAATAATTGAAGCACTTGTATAGTGCAACAGGAAATGAGTTAACTGTATCTAAAAGATTCCAAGCACTGATCCAAAAAAAAAAAGTTTTAACTTTAACTAATTTTATGTTCTATTTTGTCTTTTGTTTTCTATTCACCAAGCCATTTGTGAAAATATTAGGAATGACAACAGATTTTATGAGAATAATTATGTTTTAAAAATTTTGATTGCATTGTTTGCATTGTATTTATTTTATCTTCAGGACATTTGTTGTTTTATGTGAAATGAGCAGCTTTCAAAATTCTTTAAACACAACCAACGGTCTTCAAGGGGCCGCCAGTCCTAATCCTTCTCATAATACCAACAACCAATCAACAATCATGAACAATGGTCCAATGAGCTCGCCTATCATCATGGCAAACACAAGCAGCCCCATCATGGTGCGAGCCCAGCAGTCTGCTATGTCTCAGCCAGAGCAAATTATTGTACCAGTAGGAAATGTAAGTAACATCTTCTATATGAACCTGTAACAAATGTAGATATTAATTTACACTATGATCCCATAAAGCATTGTCAATGCAAAGTGTTAAAAACACTTGGTGTAGATCTAGACTCTAGACTTATTATTTCTAACTAGATGTTGGATTTTCTTTTTTTTTTTTAAATATATCTGGTTTGATGTTTTTTTTAAAGTAAACCCTAATGTTCAGGTTATGAATGCAAGTAAAATAGATTCCAGCTCCAGAATGTCTTCAGCTGGTGCACAGGCAGCTACCACACCTACTTCTAATCAAGGGGCATCAGGGTCTGATTCTAGAGGGGTACTGGACAAGTCACGTTTAAGAGATTTGGTAAAAGAGGTAGATCCACTGGAGCAAATGGACGACGATGTTGAAGATGTATGTATTTTAGCTCGTGTTTCATTTAAGAAATGATTGAGCTGTTTAAATTGGCCATTTATTTATTTTTTAAAATTAAAGACCCAACTGCTCCATTATGCATTATTAATACATTGACATTACAGTGCAGGCAAAGAATGTAAATATAATATGTAAATGTAATCCATCATTTATTAATCACTCTATTTTAATGCACTGCCTTTAATTCTTTTATTATTTTTCAGGTGCTCTTGCAAGTTGCTGATGATTTTATTGAAAATGTTGTGGCTGCATCTTGTCAGCTAGCAAGACATAGGCGTTCCAATACACTAGAAGCAAAAGATGTCCAATTATATTTGGGTAAATATAAAATACATGTTTTAAATTGTTATTATGGATGTTGATGTGATTTACATTTAAACTAATGATTGCAAAACAAATATTGCTCCTATAATTTTGATTAAACAAAATTTACAGAGCGTAGCTGGAATATGCAAGTTCCTGGATTTGGCTCTGAAGAAATACGGCCTTATAAAAAATCAATAACAACAGAAGCACATAAACAAGTGAGTACTGCATCTTATTTTATACTTTATTTAATGGGTATTTCCAGAATATAGACCTTTGGGGATTGTAAATTGCCATCAAACTTTATTAAATTTGTCACAATTCAGTGTGTGGAGCCTTATAACAAAAAAATTTTTTTAATGAATTTATGTTTACCAGTATTTATTGAATAATAATTCATATACATGGACACTACTGACAACCTCTGAAACCAAGCTGCAGTCATTTGAAAACAAATGCATGAGAAAAATTCTCCAGATCTCTTATCAAGAACACAAGTCCAATGAGTATGTCTAGGGCAGAATAACCTCCATTGAAACGGTCAAGAAACAATTATACTTATAGCGACAATTAAGAGGGGCATGCTGGTATGGCTTGATCATGTGCTGCAACATAGGGGCATCCACTGATCATTGTCGGCGTCTACGATTCCTCCAAGGGCATAGGCCACCTTCCAGAGACCTCCAGACATTCCTATCATGCGCCAGCCTCTCCAGGATCTTCCAGTCATGGCCAATTCTCTTGATGTCTGCCTCCAATTCTCGGCGCCAAGTAGCCTGACAAAAATCATCCTTCAAGGCACTTTAGAAGGGTATCTGTGAAGAGGTAGACAGTGGAAAAGTTGGCTTGATAACATAAAAGATTGGACATGGATGTGATTGAATGAAATACAGGCCGCTGCTCAAGATAGGCGAATGTGGAGATCGCTGTTTGTTGATGTGTCCATGCACTCCCCCATTGACGGCAACGATGATGGGACATGATGATGATGAATACATATGCTGCAGTATTCCAGTTGTACATGATTTTGATACCTTCTGGACTTGGAAATTAGTGGGATAAGTCTCTACCAATACATAATTAAAATTTAGTTCAAGTTTAAGCACATCATCACAATATCAATAAGCCATTCTTTTTTTTAAATATCTTTTTCAGAGGATGGCACTGATCAGAAAGACATTAAAGAAATACTAGTACTAGATCTGAATATTTTCTTGTATTATGTGTATGAAATTATTGTGTTTCACTTACTTATACTATGTATAAGGGTTTTTTTATGTATTAAATGTGTGAAACTGCAGTTAAAAGGAAAAAATTATCACTTGGTATGGGAAAATATTTGTTAAAATGCAATCATTCAAACTTTTTTATTTTATCAGGTTTGACTAAAAACTTTTAAAAGTTAACCCCCTTTTAAAAAAAATGTTTCTGAGCAGGAATATGCTCTGGGATTGTCCACATTTTAGGAAAAGGTAAAAAAAAAATTATTGGAACTAGTGTTTTGCTATAAAAATGCAATATACTATTCCCATTGTAGCGGATTTTATGAAATGAAAATTATAGGAACCCAATGGCATGTATGTTTCTATTTAATTTAGAGTACTTCTCAGATAGGCCAAGGAACAACGTTAGCATTTTACTAAATAAAAAGCTTAAAGCCTGATTCTTTAATTAAAAACATGTTATTTTTATATGAAAAAGTTTATTATTTTTCTTACATTATCCATTGGTTGACATTATTCATTTTTGTTGCACTTGCACTAACAATTAACAGAGCTTCATTTACCATGGCTTCTGTTTGTAATAAAATATATGTAGATGGGTTATTTGTGATACTTTAGTATTTGTGGAAGTTTTATTAATCAGTAAAAGTTTAAAGCTCATGATTAATGTGGACAATTTACTACAATGCCCCTATTGCCCCATATTGTTAACTAAAATACAACAAAAAACATGTTGATCTTTTACAGGATTGTTAATTCTTTCAAATTTAATACAATACAATACAATACAATAGAGTTTATCTATAAATTCTCAAATTAATGTTACTAGCACAAATAGATAGTAAAGGTTCACTTAAGTTAAAATGTATTTAAAAATTGTATGTGTTTACTTTATAACAAATTTAGCTAATGCTGTGTTCTATCAAGAATATTTGACACCATACAAAACCAAATCTTTGGGCATTACATATAAATTATAAAGGTAACAAATGCAAGCAAAACGGATTTGAAGCATTTTGTTAACATACGTTATTTAAACAAATAACTGATCAAATATAATAGACATTACTTTCAATGTTACATCTAAAATTATTTTGACATAAACTTGCATACTAAATAAATTTAACATATGATATAAAAACATAAGCTTAAGTATTTCTTTTATGCCAGGGTGAAGAGCATTTTCATAAGCACATACGGATAAAGCCATAGTTGGCTATGAATCAAGAAGTATAATTTTGGGGGTAAAAACTGATTAGCTGACTTAACTGTTAACTCTAAGGACTTTCAAAAGGTGGCTTAGTTGTTAGCTCCTATGATTTTTATCTGACTTGTTGAAAAGTCTTTGTTCTTAAAATGCAGCATACAGTTGAGCATGTTCCTATACTGGAAATAGTAAATATATACTAACGGAATTCATTGTCATTTTGTTGGTGGTCATGGAAAAAAACAAGTCTCAAAGAAACCTTTTTTTTTTGGTCTTAAACAAAGAGGAAGTTCTGCCTCACTGGGTTCATGGGTAATACTTGGAATGAATGAGTTGATACTTTAAAGATTTTGTCTAAAAAATTTAAGGTCATTAGTTTTCCAAGCATATGATTCCCTTACACATATACAATGTTATCTTCACATTGAATGACATCAGGGTAGAGAGCATCACCAACACACCAATTTTCAATGCAGACTGGAGAAATTTTATTGATGCCTTTCTTTTAAGTCTAAGACAGACTTCATGGATTTTTTTTTATTCCCAAATTTTAAAAGCCAACTGGAAGAGCTTTGGTTGTCTGATTGGAATGATCCTAAATTGCACTCGTTTTGGTCTGACTAAAAAACTGGAGATTTTATTCCAAATTTAATCTTTAGTTTAAATAAGAAAGTCTTTTGGATTTACTGTCATACGGAACAAAAGGGAAAATGTAAATTTCCACATCTCTATGCATTAATATATATTCCACAAACATCAATATAAGCTGCATAGCAACCGCTACACAATCTTCACATTAAAAACTTTCACTTAGAAATGTATAAAGTATAAACTTACAACTGACACATTTTTGTACTGTGCTATATTATAAATTCAATAACTACATTAGTTATTCAAACTAAAAGGCTATAAATACGAAGTTTTACGTCTTGTTAAAACTACCGGACAGTTTTGAAGGGGTTGCTGTGTACCAACAAGATGCAATTTAGACTGAAAGTAAAATTGATTGGGAAGAACTTTGGAACAGATTAAAACAAAACTACATAAAAGAAAAGAACACAAACAATTTAACATTATTAAATAGAATTTGTAAAAAGAAAATGAATAACTTTTCTCAGACTAATGGTATAAACGTTGGAAAGACTTTTTCTTCATTACACTATTATACTAATTATACATTTAAATTAAATGTTAAGTACTATCTTGTATGACATCTAACAAATGGTGTAATTATTTAGTTTTTAATTAGTGTACTATTAAAAACCTACCACATCAGGTACACCTTGAAGAAGCTCACAGTTAAACATATTGACAAACAAGCTGACATAAATATGTATCTCCATTAAGGCAAACCATCTGCAGGCATATCAATAAATTTATTAAATCACTGGCTACAAGATTATAAAGGTTGAATATTACAAAATGTCAATTTTTTAAAAAATCATATTAAAGAGGAATTCTAAACACAAATTTTTTTCAGTCTTTTACTTTAAAAATGCCTATGAAAAATCATATTTTATGAAATGGAGACTAGGTTATATTTAGAACCAGCTATAAATCAAATACCTCCCTGGGCACTGGTATCTTCCACCGCCAAAAGCAATAAACTCTTCTGGAAATGAGTTTTTATCCAAACTCTGCCACCTTTCCTTTTGAAAGAAATAATAATTAAGAGTCCTCTTATTTCAGAGAAATATCTATGGTGAAAAACGTTTTTTTTATTTAACATGTCACAAAGCTATTCTGAAATTTAAAAAAAAATTCTTTGTTGTTTATTTGTTAAATTTATTTATAATGACTTCAATATTTTATTATCATTTTAAATCTATACTGATCATAATCAAAACCATTTAGGGCCTTACTTTAGGTCACCTCTTTCTTTACTGATCCCATTGATGAAAAAAATCTTTAAAAAACTCTTGAAATTATTTCTTATGACAGACAGTGAGATAATATGTATAACATCTACATATAGAATTCATTGGCATTAAGTAATGGATTGCTTTTTACTTACTGGTTTAAACTTATCTGGCTCTGGGAAGTGCTTTGGATTTCTGTGGGCCCAGAAAGGTGATACCATTAGAAGATCCCCTACAGGCACTGTGAAGCCTTTAACAGTTAATTCTTTCACAACGCGCCGAGTTATTATTCCAGGAGAGCGTAACCTTATGGCTTCCAATATACACTGTTTGGTATAAGGCATCTGTCCCAGAATTTCATCTGAAACTAAAAAGGAGCAAAAGAATTAGTTGTTTTTTGTCTTTTGAAATAAAACTTTACATTTATTTATGAGTTATGGAAACATGGAATTAGTCTTGGCCACAATTCTTATACTTAGGTAAGTTCTTTTTACAAGTAATTATTGGAAATTTGAATTCAGGCTCATGAAGAAAGTTCTTGCTAAACTAAAAAGGCCTACAGTAGAATAAAAAGACACTTGCTTTCATTGATATTTTAATATAAAGGAAATATGGAAGCGCTCTAAGAAATCATAAATAACTTTAATGAAAATCAAATACAAATAAGTGTTGGGGATTCGAATTTTTTCTCTCCTTTTATTATTTCAGAAACATGACTGGGTCAAGAAAGTTTCAGAAAAAGACCAAAATAGTTAAATATATATTCTAATAAATTAGGTCGAGAAAACAACACAAAGGATATTTAGGCCTTCAACTCCAAGAACAAGAGACAGAAAACTTAAACTGTCATAGATATTTCGATAAGGAAATGGGAGCCATACTGAAATATGGAAGTGCTCCAATTACTATTTAGTAAACTAAATGGCTCATTCCAATAATTTCTTAATTATATTTTATTGCCTAGCCCTATTTGTAAAAGTACAAGCCTTTATTAATGCTGTTTTTATGACTAGGTGTGTTAATTTAGCAGCATATTATTATTATTATTATTGGTTTACACAAAAAAATAGATTTAATTCTTAATTATGGGTTGAACATTTTATTGAAAATGATGAACATTCATATCTTATAGGTAACAGATGTTCTTCTATCTTGAAAATTACTTGCTTCTTGATTGATCCATGGCTTGAGCAATTAGAATTTTTAATACTTTCAGTTTGTTGGTTTTCCTTGCTTGTTCAGACAACCTATTCCATGCCTAAATACCATGTAGTGTTTCATCAGGAAACCCATTCCTTGCCTAAATACCATGTGGGAAAAAGGTGGATTTATATAACCCTAATTATGTACATGATAAATTTACAGAGAAATTTACTTGTCTTTAAATCTTTCATCACTGGCTCCACCTCTGTTTGTACTTTAGTTAAAACTTCAGGGTGACTGTAAATCAGACATAGTGTCCAAAATGTTATCTATAAAAAATATATATATAAAATGAAAACAAAAATATCTGTCATCATTAAGGTGTAAATAGTCTAAAAGAAGTAAAATGTCATTCGCTGGTTCAATCGAATACAATCTCATAATGATTTTTAGTTTAGCTCATTAGATTGGGTATTGACATTGTAGTAGGCAATATGTAGCTCCCATTAAAACCAATTCCCAGCCCTTGCTCCTACGATAGCAGATGAAAGTTATAAAAGTGGTTATTTGATCAAAGATAATTGCTCACTTTAGAAAAATGATAATGCTATATAAATTATCAAATTATTATTATTATAAATGAGCTCTTACTGGTATGGCATTGGCTAGTGAAGCCCACAGCAAAAGTAGGGCCCAATTAGGGGCATACTCCGCATCTACAACAGAGAGCAAGGTTTGGAGAAGAGTCTGTAAGAATATAGATTCCTTTATCTAATACAGCTTAAGTCAGTACATTGAATGATTGTAATAAAGATTCAGATTAAAAGACAAGGGAAATTCCAATACTCATTAAACCCTAAACTTGTCTTCTAACTTTTTTTGTTCATACATTTTCTGCCACAATCAATCACACACATTCTTATTGATTCAAACAATCTGCCAATAATCTTTATGACTCATACTACTGATAATCTTAGAAAAACATTTACAGAAATGATACAAAACAATGAAAAATATTTGTTATTAAATCACAACTTTATAAAAGCAGTAAAATTAAATCATTATAATTAACACCTTTAATTGACAGATAATTTTGATTTTCAAGAAAGTGCATTTGGCTTTTGGATTCAAACTGAAATTATGTGCACCTGTTTTCTGAATTTAGAATAATTTTGTTGCAACTTTTGTGATCAAATTTTCATCACAAATGTAAACATACTAATTTTATTATATTATTTTGTTTTTTTAAAGAGTAAGTGGACTATATATCTTCAACACATACTTTCATGCTAAGACCTAACACCCATATCACAATATTTAGTTCTCACCTGCTTCATAGCATCTTCTGGCATATTTTTCAGACATTTAGAGGTAACATTCCTGAACAAACCAATCAACCACTCTTTTGATGTTGACCATTCCCTGTTAACATGTAATTTATTTACTGTTTAATATATGAGTGACTGAATTCAAGCTGTGTGAAAAAATAGAGGCAGACTTGCTTTTGCCTATTTTAATTGAAGGAAAGTGCATGAAGATCACAGAAATGTTGACATACCATCAATTAACTTAGTTTTTAAAATACTTTATGTACTAGCAAAAATAAACTTACTACAAAGTTGTGATTATTTTCTGACCTAATTAAGGCAGATGTTGGAGGCCATATTATTTCCTTAGCAGTTTAGATTCTGCCAAATACAGTAGTGTACTTAAATTTTTTTTGACTTTAGAAATTTAATTTCTGTTAGATGAGTGTTAAATTTACCTTAAAAATATACCCGGCAGTCTTGCTCCATATTCAAACTGGTCATCATAAGTCACAAAGTATTTTTCAAGCTCCTTAAATTTTTCCTTTAGTAAAATGAATAGTGTCATTCTCAAAGTTTTCAAACAAATAGGATAAAACATTTAAAATCATTTATAAAAAATTAAATCGAAATATAAATTTTTTTCTGGCTTTTTTTATAGTCATATAATCTCTTTTTTGTTTTGAGATCGTAGGGGGTTCTATGGTTTCCATTAGAGCATTCTGGGGCTTGGTAGACACTGGTGGCGCCCATCCCTCTCCAGGTCAGCGGAGGGCTTTCTTAGCGTTAGTCATTTCTCAACATTTTTTTTGTGGCTTTAACATGGGCTCAATCCCATGCCCCTCAGCTTGTGAGGCGAGCGCACTATTGACTTCGCTACCCAGCCTCTATTAGATGCTTCAATAGTGGCTGTATAATATTTAAATACTATAAATATTTATAAATATTTACTATAAATATTTAAATATTTTTTAAAAAATAAATTGATCCCTTACAGACCATGAAGGTCTATGGGAGCAAGTGAAGTAGCGTTCACAAGTTTCATTGACCACTAAAGAGCAGGGGATTGTGTGGTTAGCACAATTCCCTGGGGGCCTTGCCAGTACCACAGCTCGAATTTGCGACTCGAGTTCTTGCAGCGGTTTGGTAGTCCAGCGCGCTACTAATTAGACCACCGCACCCCTATTTAAATATTTACTATAATTAAAACTTCAAATGTCTAATGGTTGTTTCCTTGTACTGTAAAGGTTAAAACCCTAGATAGCACAAGTTGTTGATCATTTCAGTGAAAGTCGCATCATGAATTTTTTTTGTTGTTGTTGTAAATACAGTCAAACTCAAAGGCAGCTGATCCTACATGTGGAAGAAAATCAGCAGTCCCGAGCCTGCGCTCTTCATTGGGCTTCCCGGAAAACCCCCTCAGCCCTCCGGCCCCCTAAGGGACGTAAAGACTGAGAAGCCCCCACCCGGAGCGGTCGCTGCTACAAGCGGCCGCCTGGGCGTCCAGGACACTAGGTCGAAAACGCCTTCCACTAAAGTGAGCCTCCCTTGGGAGGGGTGGAATTACCTACTATGACTCGCTATCAACATAGTATCACTTTGGCGCCACCCCAAGGCAGCAGATAAAAAATTCTACTTACGGAGTTTTCAAGTTAGGGAAATTGGCATAATAGGCACCGATTAATTGAGGATAATGTTGATATTGAGGTTGGGGGGGGAAACAGCCATACAAGTGAGAAGGCTTGACAGGAAGGTGTTTGATGTTTCATATGAAAGGAAGCCGACTTAGCATTGAAATACCAAAACCACTGAGGAAGCCTTTCCCCCACCCTTGAATCTCTCCACAGTGGTAGGGGAGATTAAATATTTTTTCCTTTTACTAGTTTTACACAAACAAATTTTCAAAATTCGACTTATGGAGGTTGGAAGCCAAAAATCTTCGAGTTAAAGAGATCTAAAATATATTAGTCTTATGAAATTTGGCCGAGACCTAACAATTAATTCATTATAGGGAGGTTTTCGGCTTAGGGAAATTCAACATAGTGAGGTCTGACTGTATCAGCATCTATAAAAAGCTGATTGAATTGTTTTGCGTTCCAGGTCCTTTTTGACTTATGCAACCTGAGTTTTGATAATTATAACTGGGAGGTGTATTGAAATGAAGTGTTTACCATTTAAAATACATATAAAGAGAATTTTAATTTGAATTAACCTCATGATCTGTAGGTAGAAATTCAGTTCCAAATAGGTTGTTAATAACAGATTTGTACATTGTGCTTCTGACCACTTCAGAAAGTTCTACATTAATTTTAGATTCAACACCATCTGTAAACGTAAAATAAAACATTTCTTTAAATAATATATATACTAAATTTAAAAGTTTAACTCAATGAAGAAAATAATTCATATTCAATAAACAATTGTAAAAAACAAATACATGTACTAAAATTTTTCATTGTTGCATAAGAGATAACTTAAAACATGTCTTGTCATTAAGACTTATGTCTTTGTATGGTGATAAGGCACAAGTGTCTTAGAAATTAGATACAGGGCAATTAATAGTACCTTCAGTTGTTGTTGTTTTTTTTAAGTTGGACAGAAGGAAAATTAAATTCATAGGCACTCCCCAGCTATTACTATTACCAAATAAAAATAATCACTCTCATGGTCAACATCATTTCAGTGGGCGTGAACTTTTAGTATTACACAGCTGATTTATAATCTAGAATGTCACATGATTAAACATTAAAAATTTGTGTTAAAAATATTCATCAATGTGCTGTAAATGATACTGTTCCATTTATTTGGAGCAATGGAAAAATCGTATATTATCTTTCATATTAGGTCCGGGTGATTTTACTTGGAACGCAGATAGGAAATATATAATGGTGCTCAATAGATAGAACTGCATGGATGATAAATAACAAATTTAACCCTCTTATTCAAACTTTCTGTCCACCTAATTTGTCCTTCTCCTCCCTCTCTCTAACATTGAGTGCAGTCACCTTTTCATAGTGTAAACATGTTCATAAACAATTCTTGTTGGATTATTTTTTCCTTTGAAAGATGTTTTGAATATTGTTTCTTTGCTACCCAAAGCTAAAAAAAAATTGGACAAAAAAAATTATCCAAGCAAATTATGGAGAAAAAAAATTAAAATAGACACAAAAAAAAACAAAAAAAACAAGAAGCCTTTTCCAGCAAATAAACAATTTTTTTTAAAAAATTATGGCTGCCATTAGAAGTACAGTGAGACCCTGCTTAAAGCTGTTTTGATTAGCACTGTTTCGGTTTTGCACTCTTTTATTTCAACCCAGGGATTCCCCAAAATTGTCCACAGCCCTAGGTTTCCAAATGGTGCTGTACAGACGCATTTTTATCATTTGAAACATTTCTTGACATTATTGTAATTATTATAATGATTAATAAGTGACAAATATTATGATCTTTAGTTTTTATCATGGGTGATAATGAAAAACAAGAAAAGAAAGCAACCAGAAAAAGCATTTCACTGGAAACTAAAATGCAAATGATTAGAGGATTAGATTCTGGTTTAACGTCAATCTCAAATTAGTGCTGCATTTAATTTGGCAACTTCAACAATAAGGACAATTCTTAAAAATAAAGAAAAATACTGTCATTGGCAACTGCAACTAAATCAAGCTCTGCAACTTGAATTACCCATCCTATAAATAAGAGTACAGAGGAAGTGGAAAAACAACTGTCTATATGGATTGATGACAACATTGAACACAATATGCCATTAAGCAAATCTATATAATGGAAAAAGCTTGAAGAATTTTTAATTACATTCAGGCTGAGGCAAGTGACATAAGTGTAACTTTCGTTGCTAGTTGAGGATGGTTTAATAGATTTAAACAATGAAAAAATCTTCACAACATTAAAGATTACAGGAGAAGCAGCAGGTGGTGATATGAAAGCGCCAGATTCTCAGCGACATTAAAAACAATAATTGAACAAGGAAACTATCCTTCAGAATTTGTTTTTAATGTTGATGAAACAGGCCGTTTTTGGAAAAGAATGCCAAAAAACATTTCTATCCCGTTTAGAGAAACGAGCATTAGGATTTTAAGCTGCAAAAGATCGCTTAACACTTCTACTGGTTGGCAGCACAAGAGGAGATTTTAGATTAAAACCACTAAGGGTGTGGTGGTCTAAGTTGTAGCAAGCTGGACTACCGAACCGCTGCAATTACCTGTGTCGCGAGTTTTAATCGCAGATCTGGCAAAGCCCCGGGGCATTGTGCTAACCACACAATCCCATGCTCGTTAGTGGTCAATGAAACTTGTGAACGCTACTTCACTTGCTGCCAAGGACCTTCATGGTCTGTAAGGGATATTTATATTTATTTTTTATAAGTAGTTTACCACTTCAAAACCCAAGAGCGATGAAAGGCATATCTGATTCAACTTTACCTGTAATTTGGGAGTCTAATAAAAAACCATAGATAACTATGAAAATTTTCCACGATTGGTTCACTGAACATTTCTGCCAGTCTTTTAAACATTATTGCAAAATTTAAAAACTTGAACAAAGAGCACTACTATTAATTGATAATGCTCCAAGCCACGCAACAAATTTATCAGACTTAACAACATGGACTAAGGCATCATATCCAATTTTAAGGATTATTACTTGCAAGGAGCATTTAAGCAAATGTTTGAAAAAACAGAAGGAGAAGAGAAGCAATCAATATGAGAATTTTTGATAAACTACAATAACAAGAATGATGTAGAAAACATAAACCTTTGTTGGAATGAGATAACAAAAAGATCTTTGAAAGGAGTATGGAAGAACATTTAGCCGTACTTTGGTGGAACGTGTACCAGCGTTAAGCGGGGTCTTACTGTATTAGAAGACAAAAATCAGAATGTAATGACATAAGTAGCAAAGATGGAAGATGAGGAAAAGAAGTCTGCAGCATCTGGTGGCAACACTAAGGGGCAGAGAAATGATTCAGCAAGTGATGGATCTATTCCATTAATACCACATGGTGTCAAGGTCCCAATAGTCTGAAAGAGTTAGTCCTCATGGACATGTTGGTGCAAGGCTTGTTGAAAATTTTTGAATTATCATCTTTCCTCACAAAATAAACATAAAATACATTGAGCAGAAATATATCCATGTATTTTATATGTAACTTATATATGTATTAATTAAAATATATACATCAATCTCTATTAGTGGTAAAATTCTATATTGAAAAGGAACCTCATCCTATAACTACCCCCCACGCCTTACTCTAATTGGATGTACTTACTTTTAAGATTTTCGGAAACATTAACCAGGAGGAGATGTTTTTTCACTTCCAAAAATAAACCTTGTGATATAGCTGGTAATCTGGTCACTGAAAGACAACCTTTCACTGTGTCATGGATCTTTGTGTGGTTTCTGAAGAATGCATTTTCTGTGACAGATGCTTTGCAAAGAAAAAACAAAACTTTAATTTTTAACTAAGGTTAATGAAAAATATATTCTACAGATTCCTTTCTGAAAATCCATTATTTACCTCAAAAAAAAATAATGAAAAACTAAACACATACCAACATTCTGTACAGCTTTCTGAACAGCTTTTTGAAAATCTAAATTCATAGAGCGAAAAAAGACATGAAAGTCCTCAGGGTCTGCCAAAATTGTCATATGCTCTCCTGCCACTTTCAGTGTATAGACTGGTCCATACTGCATGAAAATATTAGACAGTTTAAAATGATTTTGATATTTTTTTAAAGTTTGATTAACTATTGTACATACTAATCAAGATGAGCAACATTTCTATTTATAAATAATCACCATAACTAATAGAAGGGCGCATTTAAATGGAAAATTACTTATACTTTTAAAACAATTTTTACCAAAGGATATTTTCCAATTTACATTGATAATAGTAAGGTGCACTAACGTTTAAGTGTATGTGTCAATACAGATATAATTATGAACACTAGAGAATAACTGTAGACAGATCATCATCATTCAGATCCAGTGGCCATTTTGAAGGCTCTGTTTTCTGTTGTTCTTTTAGGTATTTGGGTTGTTGTAGTCTGCTAATTTTGGTAGGCAGATTTAAAGTGAAAGATTTTTTTAGCTATTCTCACTTTAGGGTGTTTTTAAATTGACACGTTGGTTTTATGTGGTTGAGGTGGTGAATCAGCTTCGTTATTCACTTAGATTAAAAAGAACATTTATTCTTTGGGTTACGGGAAAACAATTTTATACAAACAAAACAAAAGAAAGTTCACTCCTATAAATCAATTACAATGGTGTGAGGAGAAAAATTTTACATAGCCTATAGCAAATATTGATATTGAGCAGATGAAGACATTATACATAGAAAGGTAAGCAAGATTGAGATATGGAAAGATTAGAGCTCCACAAAAAGTGTGCCATGTCACTCATTTCCTACTAAAAATTTTTAACATAACTAAAACACCTTAACACTAGGCAAACATAAATTTTAAATGTATTTATTAAATGGATAAGAAATGGATATATAGCATATTTTTATGGCAATCCTCATAACCTGACATGAGTTAGTGATAGACAGATAGTCTATAGCCCATGGTAAAATAAATTACTTACCTTCCGTCTCATGTTCTCAATAAATGTTAAAGGACTTTTTCCAAATTCCAATGCACATCCCAACCACGGCATCCAACCACTATATATAGGTGGGAATGTTATAGTTGCTTTATGCACATCTTGTTTGTTCACTCTCTTTGTGATGTTATTAATAACATAATAAATGCATATAATAGCAGCAAGTGTGGATGCCACAAGTAACCACGGAAACATCTCCAGGGGACCTTAGATGATTTTCAAGCTTAATTATTTATGATGATAAATAATGATAATGAATATGAATCATAATGTTAAAAAAAAAATTATAAAAAAACCTGAGGCTGCATTTACAGGGTAAAAGCGAAGTATATCCACCGTGACATCACGGTCATGGCAGTCTTCTTTGTTGTTATAGCAGTCCTTTGAAAAACTTTAAAATTAAAATTCTATAGCTATACCTAACCCAAACTGTCCCAAACCCTAAAATCTTCAATTTTTCGAAAATTCTAAAGCCATACCTAAACCAAACCCTAAAATATTACATTTTTTATAATCCTTTTAGAAATTATAGAACTTTCTTTTCCAGCAACCGGTAGCGTCGTGCCATCACAGTTGACATACTTCGCTTCAGCCCATTTACAGTTTACATGTTGCGCTAAATGACGCTACCTACTTGAGCCAAGTGCGCCAAGCTCTGACTAGCCTAACAGAATTTTGCGGTAGTCGAGTGGTAGCGTGCTCGACTGTTACCGATGGTCACAAGTTTGAATCCACGTGAAGGCGAGGATCTGTTCCCGGGGCCTGAGGAGTCCCAGAGTCACCCAGCTGTGAATGGGTACCTAACTAGACAATAGTTAGGCGGCTGGGTAATACGTGGAACCCTTATAGCCGTGGCCTGTGACCGCTGCATCACTTGCCAACAGATCATCTCTCATGGTCTGTGGACGCAATTATCTTCTGCATAGAAGGCTTAGAAGGAGCATCTATATATATCTAAGATAAGAAAAGATAAGAAAAGTAAACGTGGGTGTAGTCAGGTTTATTTTATAATAACAAATTAACAAATAACATTCAATAATATTAGCATTGAGTTACATTGTAACATAGTAACATGTTTTTATTTTTAAGTAGTAAAAGTGCTGTGAAAGCCTTTAGTTTTACTTTAAATTAAAGTAGTTTAAAAATTTAGATGTTGCAGTGGTGTGGCTAGCAGTTTGCAGTAGTATAAGTTTTGCTTTAATGTATTATGCCAGTATCATGGGGTAATCCTGCAGATTTTTACTCGTAAATTATTTTAGAGCAAAATTTAATTTTCTCGTGAGAACTTATGTTTTTAATTTATTAAATACATTATTATATGTTGTATTTCAGCTATAACAGCGCTAATTTAGAAGTCTTTTTAATTTTTAAGGCATTTTTTCGGCTCAATATTACATAATCGGTCACAAAACAAAACGTCCCTTTTCTTTATCTAGCAAGCTGCTTGCAAAATGGTTGCATCACGCTGAGACTATTTACTTAATTTACTTTTGAGGGTCGAAAAAATGCCTTAGAAATTAAAAAGACTCCTAAATTAGCGCTGTACTCAACTGTACTGTAATAGCTGAAATACAACATATAACTATAATACTATACTATAATATAGTACTAATAGGGTAGGGATGGAGACAGACGTCCGGAGGCATCTCGGTTGTAATCTGAAGTTTATTTATTATTTTTTTAGTCTACTTCCTGTTTCAAAGTTATAGTTCTAATTTTTTTGAAAATATACCCCACTATTGTTAAATATTATTAAATAAACTATATGAACTGTTTTAACTGATTATAATGACTGGGAGGGCACGAGCACCCAAGGAAACTGTCCCAACTGTACAGCTGATGACACCCCGTGAAGTAGCCTCCAAAGTTTGGAATTTGTTAAGCTTAATTCCAAATATATACTTAAATATTTAGAAAACACAATAAACAAACATAATCGAGGTTAGAGGTAACACAAAATTATTTTGTAGGAGATTTCAA
Source organism: Radix auricularia (assembly GCA_002072015.1). Taxonomy (NCBI): domain Eukaryota; kingdom Metazoa; phylum Mollusca; class Gastropoda; family Lymnaeidae; genus Radix; species Radix auricularia. The sequence continues at coordinate 112,378 of MUZC01000249.1, forward strand.
TTTTAGAGTCACTGTAAAGTGTTATAGTTATATCTTAAATATTTATATAGTTATATAGTGTAAGGCGCAATAAGCACAACTACAGAAATATTTAAGTAAAAATGTAGCCTAGGGGTACATTCTAAAAAAATTGAGAACTGCAACATTGAAACAGGAATTAGTACATACCAAACTTCAGATTACAATCGAGATGCCTCCGGACGTCTGTCTCCATCCCTACCCTAGTAGTAGTAGTAATATAGATCTAATAATGAATAATGATAATGCATTTAATTTCATTTAATAAATTAAAATTAAAAACGTAAGTTCTCACGAGAAAATTTAATTCCGCTCTAAATTAATGTACGTGTAAAATCTGCAGGATTACCGTATCATGTTAGTTACTTTTACATGATGTTGTTACCTGAAGAATTAAGTATTTTATTTTAATGGTTTGTTGTAGTTGTGTGGGGCTGCTAAGTACCGTACGTTGCCATGAAATGTTTTCAGCATTTATTTTTTAAAAAGTATCAACTTGTCCGGCATAGGCAAAAAGCTATAGTTCCAACGGACGTGACAAGTTAGCGTTTTTATGCCACTATGTGAGCGCAATATATTTGTCCCCGAGACCAAAGGCGTCCATGAGCCCATCCTTTACAGGCGTTCCTTCTTTACAAAAGATTATTGCGTCCTACGGTGTTGTATGGTTTGTGTTTAGTCCTGCCAGTGGCGTAGCTAGAGCTTTTGCCACCCGGGGCGGTCTCCAATTTGCCGCCCTTTTAGGGACGTCCATAAATGACGTCAAACATTGGGGAAGAAGGGAGAGGGGAGTCACACATTTGAAGTTAAATCAAAACGCGCAACTTTAAATAAAAGTTCCACTTAAATATATGATTACTGATACTTTATTTAATGAAGATTTACGTGGTTTCACACGTGTTACGATATTAGAGTGCAGCCTTATACTAAAAATATTGAAATGACAAAAAATGAAAGTGATTGGACACTTGTCATTTTTAAATAGAAAATACGGATTTTA
>MUZC01000249.1:121788-141716 GCA_002072015.1 Radix auricularia
GTAGCCCCCCCCCCCCACCCTACCCTTTGTTTTTCCCTTTTCATTTAAATGACTCAACTCATGGCCATTTCAAATGTTCAAAAGTAATTTAGCTTATTCATTTTTTGAAAATTGCGTTTAAATAAGTATTTTTTAAAATTGCTTTTTTCTTGCTATGCAACTGTGAGTAAGATAGCCTGTGTAAAACTTTGTACTTTGTATTGTAATAAATCTTAGCAATTTTACACATGATTGGAGGACAGTCATGTGGTGACTACGCTCTTCAATTTCAACATGCCGATTGTTATTAAATTTAAAATAACTAAATACAATTGCATAAAAGTTTTTAAAGTTGCAACATATAGCAAAATTTATGCCATAAAAGTTGCATTTATTAATCAATAAAAATATGTTAACAATAATGATTTTTTAAAAATAAACAAAATTCAAGTTTTGAATGTTGACATGTTTTGAACTGAATACGAGGCTAGCAGTCTTCAGATTTGAGATTTTGTCGGCCATTGTCAACGGCAAATGTAACCTGAAAAAGCTTTGCTCAAGCAACTGCCATCCTTCAATTTGGAGCTATATAAATAGTGCGAATCATTTTATTTGCTGAGGAAAATCACTTTCCTTTCGGATTTTACACATATTTTCTCAGAAACCTACATTTTAAGGTACGAAAGAAAATTATTAAAAAAGGACGCAAACAAAGCCGGTCTCCTGTAAACTGAAATGGCTTGTGGGGCAACTTTGAAACGGTCTCTAGAATTCGATCCTTTGCACAGTCCAACGCAATCGACACCAATAAAGAGAAGAAGATGTATGCCAATGACTATGGTCCAAACTCCTCCACCAACAAAGCTGCATCAACTGACGCCATCTCCATTTGCTGATATTTCACCAAAATTAACCAAAGGTCAGCAAGATCTTTTTATTTACCAACATTGTCATTTGCTGTCATATTTTGTTTGACTCTGTCTACAATCATCAAAGGTCTACGATATAACTTATAAGTCTATTATACGGTTGTGGGGCAAATACAAATTCATAATTAAGGCCTATTTGCAGAGGGTTGACTTAATAAACTTAATTTTAATTAGTTATTAATTTTTATTTTAAAAAATGGTGTAGTGTAGAGTAGAGCCTAGGCCCAGCGCCAGCTAGGGTAAATCTAAACTAAAACTGTCAAATGTAAACCAGAAAAAAAAAGTTTGTACTTATACTATGGCCCAATGCGATTCACACCTGTCACAAATAAAATCATCTTTGACATACTTCAACCTAATTCTGTTGCATGTTTTCTTCTTTTTTATTTAAACTTTCAATAGTTGGACAATCACAATGAATCATGAAAGTTTGCTAACTGCTAACAGTTTAAGTTTAGGTAATTTGACTTTACTTTGATAAAATTGTCAAAATAAATGAATTAAAAAAGTAATGTATCTTATATGAATCTTATAGATTCCTAAAGATAGCCCGCCTTATCATTGTTTAAGTTAAATGGAGAAATAATAGGCTTAGTCTTAGGTACTTTGACAGAAAATTTAAATGTAGTCCAATAGTAGGCACTCCAACTCAAAATTTCAAATACATGTAACACACACAAACAATATATTGCCAATAGGCCTTTATTTTTTATCTAGCACTTTTCTTTAACTCTTAATGTGCCATAAGGTTTTCGGAAAGGCAAGCGTTATTCACACAGCTGTGTGGATAACGTAAGCGTTATTCCCACAGCTGTGTGAATAATCTAAGCGTTATTCCCACAGCTGTGTGAACATTGCCAGCGTTATTCACACAGCCAAAGAATTTGATAGGTATACTGACTTTAAATTAAAAGCATACTAATCTATAAGTCGTTTGGCTAATAGCAATTGATATTGAATCGTAAATAGGCTTGTTATATAGCCTACGGCCTAAATATGAACATCATAAATCATTATATTAATAATGTCGATCTTAATAGTTATATTTTTAATTAAAAATTAATTTTACTTGTCTTAGTGTTGTTAACCATTCGAGTTTAGACAAAAAATATTCCAATTTATTACAGTTTACACGTATGTAGTTATTAAGTTTAAGTTGTCGTCCATAAAAGACATCACGCAATTTTGTTGTTTTTTTACAAGTCTCAACCAGTCGTCAAAAAGTTTTGCATCTCCCCCATCCCCAATTAAAGCACTTTTTTTTCTAATTGAAACTGAGCATATTTCAAGTACATTTTTTGGCGTGTAATTATGTATTTAGTTTAAGTCTGCACTCTAATAACATAACACTCGTGAATCCATGTAAAACGTCAATATACAAATTGTAAACAATCCAATATTTAAGAAAAACTATTATTTGAAGTTGTGCTGTTTGATGTGACGCCTCATTTCTTCAACACTTACCCCCCCCCCCCNTACGGTCATTTAGCTATCTTTTTAACTCAGTCATAAAATGTAATTTTCTACCCCCTCCCCCCGCTTGTCAATATATATATTTATATGAGAATTTATCATGTATTACTATTACTGCTAGTCATTTATAATTTATGTAGCATTGCTTCCGTATTTGACAGCTATAGATGTGGAGGGTATAAAAATAGATAGGCCTGGGGGAAATTAATAAATATCATCACAGCATAAATAATAAATACTCATTGTGGTTTACAAATATAATAATTTGTTAATAAAATAAAAATTAAAAAAAACTATGCGCCACCTCATGGATTCGATCCACCTCCACCTCAAAAAATAAGATTCACTGGTTCTGACCATTCCTCTACCGACGCTCAGGAAAATTTAGTGTTTTTTAAGGTCATAACTTTTATCGTTCAAATGGACACCAGTGCGCATGCGTCATTGTGTCTATAACGCAGACGTTATTCCCACAGCTGTGTGAATAATCACTCCGTTTCGGAAAACTTCTGCCTCAGTACCATAAGAATTTGCGATCAACCGGTTATGAAATTAAAAAAATTGCGTAAAATCCATTATTATTATTATGGTCATACTGATGTCATCTTTTAGAATAAGAATGGTTATTTTATGTATCCGAATGACCGTTTTGAGTTTAAAACTATGTTTACCTGTAGTTTAGTACTATTATTTTAGTAATAAAGTATAGCAAAATCGCATCTTTGAATAAAAACCGTAAAAACTTCAAAAAAAACATAGCGAATCGAGCGATAACACTAGCAAGGTAAACAGCCGCCATTGCCGGAAGTCGAAAACATCGTTGATCCCGCACTGAATAGTTTTTATTTTCTGTAATTTCGTTTCTAAAGAGAGTTCCATGGAGTCGCGCATTACCGCTCTTTGGTTAGGTACTTTGACAGAAAATTTAAATGTTGTCCAATAGGCTCAAATTATATATCATTTTAAAGGGCTTGCCAAGACCTTTTCAAAACCACTTGAATTGTCTATCTTTTATAGAAGTGGAGTTATGAATTTTTTTGTCGATTTTTTTTTGCCCCTTATATAACCTTTATAATTAACTTTGAAAACTTGTGACCGGCTTTTCACATTCTCTCACACTGAGACACATAACTTTTTTTTTTGCAAAGATAACTGCACCAAACTCTCAGGAAACCTTCTTAATGCAATATACAACACAATTAGCAACAAAGGTTCCAGATAGCTGCACACCATTTTATTTTATAAATTTTTATATACCACAAGGGTACAAAAAATACTTCAAAAAAAAAAAATTAAAAAATTATTATAAAGACAATTTAAGAATCACCGTAACAAATATAATTATAATAATGCTTATATCAATCATTCCAATGGCAGCTTGAAAGAAAACCTGCAAAAAAAAAAGAGTAATATAATTATTAACAATTTTTTAAAACAAAAATCAAAGATTTTTACAATGAAAAATAAAGGCATATTTTTACAATATAAACACAAAACATAATATTAATTAACTATTATTTATTCTTTGCATTGATTCACATCTTAAATGAGAAAGAAGATGGAAAGCTAATGAAAATAAAAAAATAATAATTAATTCATAATTTACTCTGACATTTAGCCATACCTAACGTTTAAAAATAGGCCTTCAGTGCTGACTTCTTGCGTCTACTCTATCTAAGCAACCCTCACTGTCTTCCTCTGGATGGTCTGAGTCCTTGTACACATCAGCTATCTCTAAAGTCTGTTGAATAATCTGTGGTATTTGTGGACGAATAATTTCATTATGTATTAATGAAGCAGGCCCGGGCCTAAGTGCATTGGAGGTCCTAGGCAGAGTGAATTCGGTGGCCCTAAATAGCCTAAATGTAATAGAAAAATAAATATGAAAAGATTCTTCTGTGAGGCCCCCACTAATGATGAGACTAATAGTAGGTCCAAGGGGGCTGCCTAGTTTGCCTATGCCTAAAGCCAGCCTTGGCTAGAGAAATGTCAGAAGAGCTGAATGGCTCCATCATTTTCTTCCTTTGGACTGGTGTCCTTGCAGTTGCAGGCTGAAACTGAAAGAAAAAAAATACTTTTAGTTATATTTATAATTTAATATAATTTAAAAATATTTTTCCATTATAATTTTTATATTGATAACATTAACATTGTTCATTGCAATATAATTTAAGATAAATAAGTTAAATACAATAAGTTGAGGTAAGTAACAAATTTTATTTTTATTTAATTAATGACATTATTATTGTTTATCATAACAATTTTTCTATTATGATTTTCAAATATATATTGGTGGTAGTAGTAGATATTAATTATTATTGCTATAGTCTTTAGTAAAGGCTGTTGTCATACATTAATATATAACATAATAAATATGTATTTAGTTAACAATTTATGATTTTAAAAAACAAAATAATGGAAACGAGGAATATTAATACTATTTCTATTTATAGTAACAGTGTTTATTCATTTTGATTTCATTGGTTTATTTTCATTCATCTTATATCATTATTGACTTATCTAAAGTATTATAGTAATTTCTACATTAATTTATTTTAAATGTCATTGTTTTAATTGTATATTTTCGGATGATCAAAGATTGCAAATATGCTTAAGTTATTGTTATTAGTAGTTTTTCTTATAATACCATCCCGCCGGTGAACAAGAAAAAATTCGGCCATTTTGTTTTTATACGGTGCCGATGTTTCGGTGAAAATTGGATAGGTCTACACAGCTTGCCGGCGAAGGCTTCAGTGATCAAATCAATGATTTTCATAACAGAATTAATATGTTAAATATGCGTGAATTAGTCAGAGTAAGTTTTTGTAACTAAATACAACATAATTGAGAAAATAGTAGCTTACCGATAGTGAAAGAAGCACAGAAAAATATCCAGCGAACACCGCGTTGCTTGGAAAGTGAAAGCGACACCGGAAGACAATTAATTAACGTACTCGATAACAAAATTCATTTGTTTTTCGATTACAATGACGTAAAATGAGTATTTCGGGGGTCACCGGACAGCAAATCAAAATATTCCGAAAAAGTTTTTCCGTAAATTTACGACATGCGCAGAGCGATGCGCGAACGAGTATCGAAGTGCCTACTTTGGTACTAAACGGTAAACCGCGGATTACCGCGCATTCGTACATTAAGAGTTAAAAAGTTATGTTTTTTTTTCATGAATACATTTTGACACTTTTTTACTACTACTGAACTGTTACTATTAACTCTTACTCTTAGAGTCTCATAAGGCTAAGGTTTTCAATAAACTTCCGCCTCGTTCCCGTAAGGATTTCCCGTATTACGATCAACTGGTTATGAAATTTTAAAAAATTACGTAAAATCCATTTATAATATTAATATTATTGTCATACTGACTTCATTTCTTAGGGTAAGAATGGTTATTTTATGCATCCAAAACACTGTTTTGAGTTAAATACCATATTTACCTGTAGTTTAGTACTATAATTTTTAATAAAGTATTGGAAAATCGCTTCTTCAGAAAAAAAAGAAGTAAAAAAACTACCAAAAAACATCTCAAATCGAGCGATAACACTAGCGCGGGCAACGGCCGCTATTGCAGAAGTCAAATACATCATTTTTCATGCATTGAAGAGTTTTTACTCTCCGAGACTTCATTTTTAACGAGTGGTATCTAGGGTCGGTTTAGGACGCTTTGGGGATAGTGGGCAGGGAGCCATTACAATGCTTTGTGACTTTAAGAGTTAAAGAACATGTCTATGGTTATGTTATTTATAAAAACAATTTAATACTGTTCTTTTTAAAACCCTGAACAAAAGCAAGCAAAAAATTTTTAAAAATATTTTATGTTTTTTTAAAAAAAAGCTTTTACATGTACTTTTATATGTTTATATTTATATGCTTAATGTGTGAATTGAATCGTCTTATCTTATCCTCTATTGTCTGAAAAATTATTTTATCCTCCATATCATCAATTCTTTTCTTTAAAATTCTAGCAAGGTCTACAAATAAAATAACTTAATATCATTTCTATGTAATTTTCTGTTCTCATCATCACTTACCACTCTGCTTTTTTAAAATAAGGCTTTGTTACTATCTGAAATAATTGCATATGGGTAGTGAAAAAAATGTTGAACTTTTATGCCAGGGTATCTTGAAACCCAAATATCAAGAACTGACGCAGCAAACTCTCTAAAAGTGCTATCAATGTTCCTTCTAATTTATAAGTTTCCTTGGTCCATGTGCAAAGTAAAAAAAGGGATTTGCAAAGTTGCACAGCCTCCACTTTTTGTGCAATATTATACAAAATTAGCTATTCAGTAATTCTGAAGTGCTGCATGGCGCCAAATATCTGCGCAGCCGTGCAGCTTAAAGGAAAATTGAGTGCTATGTAATTTCCAACCTCCCATTAAAAACCTTAACTTGATGGATGAGCTTTACTGAAAAACTTTAGTTTGTTCTACCCTTTTATGAGCATCCTCATAATCGATGTGGCAACAGTAATCTGCTCTCCCTCCACCTCTCCCTTTAATTTATTAGATTTTACTGATTTTTTAAATTAATCTAAATCTAAGTTCCAGAAAGATTTCCGTAAATCAGATACCTAAATCAAGAAGATTGTTGTGAAAATGAAAATTATTTAAAATAAAAACTAAATTTATTAAATTTAACCTAGTATGATTAAATGTAAAGAAGTTTTTTAACATTAAATAAATAATGTTTGAAAAAAACAATTTTTTTAAAAGAAAAATTTAATCAAGTACTTTTTAAGAATAAATGAGGATATCAAATAAAATATAAAACATGAAATTTGTAAAATAAAAAAGTTATTAAAATAATTATAATTAATAATAATTAATCACTTTTTTTTCAAAGCAAAACCAAACGTAATTTGTTAAATATTCAAATATTGAACAATTTTAAGATGAAGAGTTATAATTTTACTTTAAAAATAGCAGTATCTGATAAAATGGCACTTATAATTAATATTTTTATGAATAAATGACATTAAAAAAAATTTTTGTGAAGATGGCACTTGATTGCTATAAGTTTATTAGGCTGTCTTATCAGTCAATTAGTGATAAATAATACTGTTCTCGGTTTATAGTTACTTTGGTTTTGGCTATTTTTTAATGACAGAATGATAGGTTCTGGCCGATTTTAACCCTGTTATGGCCCACTTAGAGACTTGAGATTTTATATGTTCATTTCAGATACATTTTTACAGATATACCAGTTCGATTTTAAAAAATAGCACAACGAATAGTGTTTAAGATAATGGTAAATTAGTCCTACTTCGACTCCAATGATCTTTTTTAATGCATACTTAAATTAATGAAAAAAAATAAGATGTTGCTAAAGTCCATTCATTTACTACGCAACTAGAACAGTAATTCATTTGTAAATCTGACGTTTCTGGGATGCAAAAATAATTGTTTAGTGAACACTATCACCCCGTGCTTGAAAAAAAAGATACTCAAAAACCCACTGGCCCTGTTTGCGTTTTAAAAAAAAGCCTCCAATCAAAGTACCTATAGAATATAAGGATTAAACATGCAATTAGGTACTTTGACAGAAAATGGCAATCCTCCTAATCCTGGTCCCAAATTATTTTGTGTATTTTATCACATAAAAATGCTCAGTTACTTACGAAAATGTTTTGGATATTAATTTTTAAAGATTTTGATTTGGTATTAGGTTTTTATCATTATCATCTTATTTGTATATTTTTTATAATCATTACTTAATGATGGCTTAGCCTCTGGTAAAACAATTTGATTAGTCTTACATTGTAATCAGATTGATTTTTTATTTTATAACAGAGGAAATAGCTGAAAGAATAGGTTCAGAACTCAAGCGGATGCAACGACGAAAACAGTTGTTTCTCCCTAGATCTCACAGTCCACCACTCTCTACTTGTTCCTTACTTGGTCGACAAAGCCCACCTCTAACTCTGGAAGTTTTGACTAATGTTAATTCAAACAGTGACTTTCCTTCAACATCGTCACAGTCTGCCTCAGGCACATGTTCTCCTAAACAGAAAGATGTTCCTCTTTTCACATTCAAGCAAGTGACAATGATATGTGAAAGAATGGTTCGAGAGCATGAAGAGAAAATCAGGGAAAACTATGACAAAGTTCTTAGTAACAAATTGTCAGGTACATCTTTCACATTTAATCATGTTCTAAATATTATTTATCCTTCTTAACACATCATAATATTTATTGATATTTGTTTTGTTTACTTATGAGGCATAAAATTAAGGGATAAATTGGGGGATCTGATTGTCACTAGTTTTGAATCTTGTAATCATTACTATCCCTATTCCCTTAACCGCAAACTTTTTTTTAATGCATCTTTCCCAGCTGCAACACAATGCCGAATAAATGCCAGCTGATTAGCATTGTATTAAACTATAACATAAAAATTTTCCGCTGTAAAAAAATAACCTCTTGAAAATTTAAGGTTTAAAAGATTTAATTGCACAATTACTCCCTGGTTTTCAAACCAATTTGACTTGAAACTTAATATTTGAAGAAAAAAAACAACTTTGTAACCCCTTGCCCCCCGAACTCCAAAATAAAATTAAATTAAAAAATATATATATTTCTCTTCCAACTTTCACTTTTTTGACATGACTAATTGGATATCTTACTGTAAATTATAACTTCATGGAACTCCCACATGCATAAACACTTCAACTAAAATGACTTCAAAGGTGAATGCATATAACTAATGATATAGTATCGCTACAGTCGATCCACTTTTCTTGACCTTGGTTATCTCGCCAAACCTATTATGTCAGCGCATTTGAAGTGGAACCGCAAAATTCTCTCCCTAAGAATTTTCTCATCGGTTATGTCGCAGAACCCTAATATCTCGAGTACAAGTGACGGCAAAACTTGCCACTGTACGTCGGTTATCTCAATTATCAATTATTGTCAAGTCATTTTTTTTTCCGACCGGTAAATCATTAGAAGAAAAGCCAGTTTTACTGTCTGGTCCAAATTTTCCCTTAAATTTGTTAGAACCAAGAAGTGGAAGGTATAAAATGTCCACCTCACGGTGTCTGCTGGTGACGTCACAGCCCACTTGTGTTCAGCTCTCTGTGCTGTGTTACTTTTGGTACTAGGCTTTTACTAGCAATACTTTGTTTTAGGGCTGCGGAAATTAACAATTAATTTCTCGATAAATCGGTAAAATGTTTTACCGATTAAAATTATTTTAATCGATAAAATAGAGATCAATTTTTTCGACTTATTAAACTTTAAAATAAGCAGTTTTTATAAGGAGAATGATATTTTATAAAATAAATATTGTCTTTACTTAATTAACAAAAAAGCGAAAATAAAATTCATTGACATTCAAACAAACTAATTATAATTAAACATAAATATCTCCTAAAAATATATTATTTTTTATTAAATACTTAAGCAATGGGCATTTTATGAAATTTTCAGTTTAATGACGTCATAATCTTATTTTTCAGCTTTAATCAAAATTATCGATTACTTATTCGGTAATTTTTCAAAAGTTAACGATTAAATTTAAATTAATCAATAACAGCCCTACTTTGTTTACATTAAAAATCATTCCATAGCGTACTCCACTAACAGTGATGACGTGAATTTTTAAATTATTATCTTAACTCTTTTTCTCCGGAACAACGCTGCCATCGTTGATTTTAAAATGACTTTTCTGACGGATCAACGATGGCAGCGTTGATTTATTAAAAAGGGAATAGTTTCGTTTCTTTACATACCTATTTAACTAAAACTAGTTTTAATGTATTTTAGAATGATTTCCCTTGAATTAAAAAGTCGGAAACCGGTTGTTGAACAACGTGAACACCACAAAAGAAGCGTTTGAAAGTCTTGTTTTCATTTTCGTTTTTACGTTTGTTTTCAAACATGGATATTCAACTAGCTCATCTGGTTATTGATCTAATACTATTATAAATACTACGATGATAAACAAGGTATAGTTGTTTTTAATGATTATTGAGATATTAATTTTAAATTGCCGATGAAACATACACTTAAGTCTTAATGCTAGTACTAGTAGTAGTAGTTGATAAAAAAATAAGTTGACAAGTCATCTGTTGATAAACATCATGTCCCACCTACGTCTCAAATCTTGATGAATATTTATACTACAAATAATAATATTGACTATTCGGCATCCTTCCGTCTCGCGAGACGATGGTGCATCACTGTTGGGTTGGGTTGCATTTTCTCGAGTGAAAATATTGACTAAATGTAATGAAATTTGAAAGCTGCTAAACTTTTCACTAAAACTAAGTGCAGTTTTAGATATAATTTAAAACAATTTCTAGTTACAATATGTATAGCTTCAACTTCAAGTTCCATTGTGAACAGTTCAATTTTTTGTATACTTTTCCAGTGTGGGTGACCATGGATAATGAGCTCTATTATTATATTTATTTGCTTATTTGAAGTGACATTGTTTCTGTTTGGTGCAAAAATTAATATAGTTTCTAAAAAACATTACTTTATTACATTTTAGATAAAAATCTAAATTTTAGTGACTTTGAATGAGGTTTTGTAAAAAAAAAAAATTACAAATTTTAAAATAAAACTTTATAATCATTACAACAAAATCATAATATTTTATGGAAATAATGTCAGGAGTCTGTGTTGCCTAAAAACATCATTCATTTCCCTTTAATTCAATACCAAATATATTATTATCTGTAAAAAAATAAAGTTATTAACATTTTAAGATGGCATGGTAGCTCGTGACAAATTTCCAAAATAGATAATTCCGTCAAAACGTGGAAAATAATTACGGAGAAAAAGAGTTAATATTATTAAGAAAATGCTTTGATGTCACGGTCGCTTGCATGTTGGCTCTGGTATTCTGCTGTAAAAAATTAACTCTGGTGAAAAGCTAATATATCAACTAAGTGAAGTTAAGGTTAACTGGTCCTGATTATCGGATGAATAGTTGGTGCACATGTATGTTTATTTTTATAGCATGCCGATCACTTCATCAAACAAATAACGGCTTAAAAAAACAGCTACAAAAACATGTACATGTACATTCTTATGTACATTAACGCACATGTACATAAAGAAATTTCAAGGACGTGTTAATATTTTCCATAAAGTACATCATGCTCCAAGGGGGGGAGGGGGTGTAAGAAAGTGTGACAGTTTGTGACGGGGGGGGGTCCGACCATGTGTGATGGAGAGAGTTAAAAATTGTCAAAAATAGCGTGATGTACTCTATGGACGGCCCCAATGGCTGTGACATGCACGTTCTTAGCTGGAAACTTGATATAAAACCAAATTAAATTTGACCTCTTGTAACACTCACAAGATAAGCTGATTGATCAGATAAGAATTTGCATTTAATATTGATTTTGAATACATGTGTGGCTTTTTACATTTTCCAGAACAATATGAAGCATTTCTCAAATTCAACCATGATCAGCTCCAGAAACGTTTTGGAAATGCACCTATGAGCTGTAAGTGTCTGTTTTTTAATTTTTTTTAATGAAACATAAATTGACAAAGGTCGGATAAGATTCTTGGTGTGGGGCCCAATTCTACAATCTGAGTTCAAGTAGCATTTACGTTTTTAAGGTTGTTAATACCGTTAGTTTTTTAGGACCTGTTAATCGTTCTAAAGAAGAAAGGTTAATCGTCGGTCCTTATAAGTTTTGAGAACTAACAAGGGAATGTTTTCATCTGATGGTGGTATCAAAACCAGCTTCCCCTGCATGTGTTCAGCTCTTTTCCGCAATGCCCTCAATTCAGCGAATTAAAAAAAAATTGATTTTGCAAACAGTGATGGTTTATAGTAGATTTTTTTTTGTGAGGATTCTTGGGGTATTTTTCTTGAGTTTAACGTTTATTAGCGCTTTTAACCACCCCCTCAAAAATAAATCATGTGACCTTGACCTTAGAATGCTCACACACAAAATTTTTTTTGCACATTTTTTCAAACTTTAAATAACCTTAACATAATTTTTTTTCAAAGATTCCATGAAAACACTTATAAGATATGATAGAGATATTCATTTATCTTTCGGAAAATGTATGGTTTTAGCATTAGGCATAGCCGCTATAAGGCTAGCAATAGTACTAATCACTACTAGTACTAGTGCATCGGTGGATTCACTACAACTAGAATTCAAGCTAATGTTATCATGTGGAATAATAAAATAATCACCTCTATCACTTAGATATTTACACAGGCTTTCAAATATTTTTATATCTTTTTTTTAAAACCTATAACCGAAGGTCCAACTGCAGAATTATCCATTTTGACAAGAAAATCGGCCTACGAAAACAGTGTCTAAAAAATGCCGATTAAAAATACTTTTCTTTAAATTTTTAACTGCTAGCTTGACCCGGAAGAAGATTTCAATAATAGATTTTGGTCGGCCGATTTTATCGGCCGTCACAGTACAAAATGTGCCAATCTGCAGATTTTTTCGGCCGACCACAGATCGTGGGTTATATGTAGACCAATTAGAATAATAATTTCATGGACTTTCCACAACTAAATAGTGATAGTAGCATGTGGACGACTTAGAGTCAAATATATTGACGAAATTAGCACTGCACCTCTCGGTCATAGTGATGAGATTTTACTTACAAATTTGTTTGGTAGTGCATTGATATAGAGCAGAACAGACTCAGAAATGATCCTATTGTCAGAAATCCTGTTTTCCTGTTTGCTGTCAGAATATACATTTGGACATGTGTTCAGAGCCTATTAAATTTTTGATGATCTTTTAACAACAGTCTCAAAGTTGAATGTTTGTGAACGCAAAAGGTTCAGCCTTCTGGGATTCAATGTGACTTGCTATACAGTAATATACACAGATACATCTGTGCATCAGCTGTTGTTATTGTGAGGCAAAAACAACAGCTTTGTTTGCAGTGACAGAATCAAAGACAAAAATACAAATGACACTGGTGTCCTGCTCGCAAAGTTGAGTGCCACGCACAAGCCTCACTTCATTCATCAGACCGACCAGGGACTTAGTCACAAAGGAAAAATAATCAAAGACATTCATGTTTGTGGTCTATGTTTTCACAAATATTGTTGTAATAAAGTATTGATTGAATTAATTCAGAAAAGGAATTTGTTAATTCAGTTAAATGGTAAATGTAATATAATTTCCCTATCCTTTTTTTTGGGGGGTGACCAAATTTTGAAGGTTATGAAAGAAAAAAATTCACCAAAATTACAATTTTCAAACAAATAACATATAATTATACATATTCTGAAAGAGTACTGCTTCTAGTATCTGAAAATCTTGGTTTTATGATAGTTTAAACAAGTTTTAGAGTAAGAGTGGTTTGAATGCAGAAGATAAGTAGTAAATTTTTACTCACACTGTGAAGGTCAAGGTCAGTGTCAACATACATGATATAGAAACCTTATCCAATGAACTTTCAGAAAATGTATACATGTTAGGGTCTCTGAGTTCATTTAGTATGGGATTTTGTCATTTTCAAAATACCAGTGAAAAAGGCTAAATTGGCAGGACGATACAGAAAAATTCACTGGACAGTTAATGCCCCAGAAGGATTTCCCCTATTGAAATCAACGGGTTATGAAATTTAAAAAAAATTGCATAAAATGTATTTATATTGTTATAGTCATGCTGACTTCATTTTTAAAAATAAGAATGGTTATTCTACATAACCAAAAGACCATCTTGAGTTTAAAACTATTTTTACCTGTAGTTTAGAACTATTATTTTTATAATATAGTATAGCAAAATCGCATTATCAAAAAAAGAAACATTAAAAACTACCAAAAAAACTCTGCATCGAGCGATAACACTTGTGAGGGAAACGGCTGCCATTGAGGAAGTCAAATACGGCATCTTGCACGCACTGAAGAGTTTCTGTGATTTTGTTTTTAAAGAGTTTTATAGATGCGCGCATTACCACGCTTTGGGACATTAAATGTTTAAAAAAACCACACCTTGCTTCGTCCGTTGGGACGTCGTGTTTACCTCTCTTGTGTGTGATGCTAGTTAAAATAGAATTCATTTAAATACCATATTAATTATCAATCGTCACCTCGCCAGAATGAGTTTTCCTTTTCAAATTGGCAACAGGGTTTGTGCTACACTTGCCATACTACCCTTCCAACGCATAGCAATTACATTTTTTCAAAGAAAATATCAGTTTTGATATTAATGTGGTAATCTTACGTCAAATGCCTTTTACTTGCAGGAAAACTCATTAAAATACTGAACTCGAATTTTAGGACCAATTAATCGCACAGTATTTTTTCTATGTCTATCAACTGACTCTAGTATATAGATACTTCACTCAGCTGCGCACGCCAATCAATTTTTTGGATGTGGGAAACGTACTATAAACGGGTGATCAGAGAATGCAGATGAGTCGTGTGCTTTTATAGCTTTCTTTGTCTTTATAAGAAACGGTCTATAATTAATTAATATAAATAGATACTGTTGCATAACAGTCAAGACCCCAACATGTCTCCACCAGCAAGAAGAAAGAAATATGAAGCCAGTTTCAAACTTTTATGTGTACTGTAAAAGGGGGTGGTCTTCAACTGCAAAATTATATTAAAAACTATATTTTCATTTTAAAAGTAAGGGGTTGTCTGTTAATCCGGAATTTACGGTATATACATATTTATTTTCCACGGACAAATAGCATGTTAAATTTTTTTCAATAAACATATAGAATTAGAAGGCTTAAAATATTTTTTTTTTTTTAAAT
Source organism: Radix auricularia (assembly GCA_002072015.1). NCBI lineage: Eukaryota > Metazoa > Mollusca > Gastropoda > Lymnaeidae > Radix > Radix auricularia. Next base: position 136,898 of record MUZC01000249.1, read on the forward strand.
TGCACAATCTTTATTAGTAAAGAATTATATAAAAGATTAAATTAACCGTTAATAAATTGTGGTTTCAGTGAGTGAAAATACATTTTAGCCCTAATGCAACTATTTTCAGTTGAATTTAATGGAATTTAATATCTGACATTTCTTTTTTAAAATAGAATTGATTTCAATATTCTTAAATTTTTATCTGAACCATTTATATTTCAGATGTTTCCTAATGTGAGTTGGTCAGCTGTCAAGTTACTGTTGTCAGACTAAATCAGGGAAGAGAGACTATAGAATCTTTCCGGAAAAAAATATCCAGGTGTCAATTGATGCTGCCTGCATTAACTATTCTCCGATACATGAGTGCATTTTCAATTCAGATGATCATTTACAGAGTATACAGTTTGTTTTTTTAAACTTTTCATTAATTTGAGTTGACTTGTGTTTTCTTTCAATGGACCTTTGGAAATAAAACTTGGTTAACTCTGACAAGGCTTCACAGTTAAGTCATGTCATCCAATTTGAAATTTATGCCAAGAGGACAGAGTTTTTTTGAATTAACATTTACATTATCTAGATTTAGTTTACTCGTTTATACTCTCTTTTTAAAAGATAATCATTCATTTGTTGTTTTGAGCAACACAAGAAGTGTTTTTATTTATTACTACATGGGATTTATTGTGCTTTTTCAGAAAAACTCTAGCAGCAACATAATATGGCATATACCTTTATTCAAACTCTTCAAGTGAATACATGATAGTTACAGTGAGAAAACAGCCTTGCGTTGTACATTGTAATATCTTTGTTAAGTAAAATGGCTGCTTGATATTATTTATAAAGTATGATAAATCTGGCATTAAAATAATCTTTCACTGTACATGAAAGAGAATAATTTTGACAATAATTTAACAAAGGTTATCTATGTTATTATAATTAAAATATGATTTGTAAATATTTTCTTTAATTCAAATAAAATGGCTTAAACGATCAGACTCCTATGGTGTATAATAAACTGGTTCTCCAGTATTATATTGTGTATACTTTATGTACATAATCTTTTAAAAGTACTAATAACAATCTTAAAAATTCAACTATTACCCTATAGACGTTTTTTTTTTAATGACTGTTAATTATGAAACTACCGTATATACTCATTCTAAAGCCAATTTTAAAAAAAATAAAATCTGGAGGGAAAGGTTGGGGGGGGGGTCTGCTTACAAGCGGGTCATATGTGATTTCTGCATGCATTTTGACTGTTGAATTTGTTATTGTAGACCATCAAGGTCCTTTTCTACATCCTACAAGATTCGACAGTCTGCTCTAATAGAAGCTATAAAATATTAACACCTGCATTTACCTCACTTATTCATTTTATCTAGTTTTGTGAAAGTTTTAATAAGTTTCAAAAATTTTGACCGTTTTAGCTTGTAGTTTCTTTTAAAAAAATGTGTACCATTTTGTTTACGTTGTCCTATTATTTTTGGGGGGTCAGCTTTACGAGCGGGTTATACACAGGGGGGGGGGGGCTTATGAAGGAACGAGCTTAAGTATGAGTATATGTGGTATGTTAAAATTTACAACACTGACTTTAAATATGAAAATGCACCAAATGTTTGTGACAAGATTTAGTCATTAAGTGGTTAGCATCAGTTTAGTGACTTATCTTAAAAATTAAAATTAAAGATTTCATTTATCATCAGGTTATAGAATTTCAATCTTTGATGGTTATTCATAATTTTTTAAACATCTTAATTTGTTCAAGGCTAAAAGCTATTGTCATCTGATTGTCTAAGCACTTATTGATCATTGTTGAGGGTGGATGGGATGCTAGGTTTAATTTAAGTTTGCTGTGTACTAGGTTATTTGTTTAAAAAATGCTAGATATTTATTATTATTCTTTGACTTTAATGAGAAGTATGAGGTTGACCAATAATTACTTTACTCATTTTAGGAAGTTGAGTCAATTTAAGGTTTGACAGAGGGAGGTTATAGATAATATTTATTACGTTTTTACACATTTTAAAAACTAAAATTCAAAAGAATATTGTGGTTGAATTTTATAAATTTTAAACTTGAATCCAAGGAACTCTAGATTTATGGGTGAATAAATCTTACCTCCAGATTGAGAAAGATGGCATTCTTTTTTTTTTAATTGATAACTCGTAAAGATCATTGTATGAAATTTGATGTGCAAATGACCATGATGAACGTGACATTTGGTTTTAGCCATAGTGTGCTTGCTCAGTGTGCATCATCATTGCGATAAGTAAGTTCCTAAGGATGCTTTTAATATATCATTTTGTTGTTTTGACAAAATTGTGCCGTACTTTTCGTACATACATATGACATACCACCACTCCATGTGTGTTATTTAAAGTGCTGCTGTTAACAGATTAAGTAACTAAAGTATAGTTGCTTGGATTTGGAATCCACCAGTTGACCTTGTTTGATAAATCTCTTTTAAAAGGCATTTTTCAACACCTATATCTGTATAAATTATAAAGTTGCTGACAGTGCTTCAGTGGCATAAACTTAAAGTAATTTAAGGTGAGCTGTTTTTCAAGACTGCATGTCACTTATTCTGGTATCCGTATCCTTTTTCAGAATTGGTTTTAGTAAAGATAAAAGCACAATTGACATGCACTGGAAATATTGAATGTCAAAGTTACTGAAAGGTTACTTTACTTCAATGTGTGCTCTCTTTCTTCCCTCTCCCTAAAATTGTAAATATATCAGGTTACGAGTATACTAAACAAGAAGAACTTTCTTACTCTTAGTCACCTTATCTAAGGTGTGGACTCATTTTAATTTATTAATTCTGCTTCAAATGATTTTGACAAGATGACAATGCTAGCGTTTCTGCTCAAAGGATTAAACATTTAGGAAGACTTAAAAAAAATAATTAATGATTTGGAAATGTGCTCTTGCTTTCCACATTTAGTGCTGTTAAATGCCTCCCACTCCCAAATTTTGGAGTGAATGAATGCCATTTTTTGTTGATTTTTTAAAAGACTTTGTTTGCATCACTCTGATTACCGATATCATGTATGAATAAAAAGTTTTTGAATTATACAATGTGTTGCAATGTTTCCAATAAAATTTTATTTGCATTTCATGTTATGCATCAGAAGATAATGCATTAGTATTTTAGATTCAGCCACAGCTTATTCCTTATTTTGTGTTGGGTTACTTTTATAAAGTTTATTTGCAATTAAAATTAATATTAAAATAAATACAAAAAACACAAAATAATAGACCATATAAATTTATAATTAAATTAATATAATATTATCTTAACAGAAAATATAATTTAATAAATATAATATAATTGTTTTCTTTTTTTAGTTAGAAGTTGTATAAATTAGTAAATGAGGAAAAAAATATGTAGAGGGTTATGTGAAAATAAATTATGCTTATTTTAAAGGAAAGTATTAGTTTTATTACCAAAAAGAAAGATTACAAGTTACTTACTTACTCTATTCTAAAATCTATCAGTAACAGTAGTATCAGTTAAGCTGTCAAAATAGACAGCTTCACATTACCTTGATATTTTATGTCATGTGCAGTTTTTAAAGTTAGTGTACTTGTAGGATTTTTTAAAAAATAATAGAATGATATTAATGTAGATGGATATTCATGCATTAAATGATTTAGACTTAATATTTTGACAATTAAAAAATAAAAATCACAATTTTTTTTGTTTCGTTTCATTAACGTTTTTAACAGGGCAGGTCTCCTTGAGTGTTTGGAAACATTCCACTGAAGTCGCCATTTAATTTATTTTAAAAGGTGTGGTGGGGAAATGGCGCTAAGAGGCCGTCCATATATTACGTACGCAAGGAGGGGGGTCTATGATCAGCGGCATTTTGAGTACGTGGGATGCCTGGTCTCCACTTAATTTGTTAATTCGTATTATACTGAGCCTAGTAACGTAAACCGTGCAAACGGCATCGTGACTGACTCAAGTCAAGACCGATATGCAATAATGTCTTGAATACTGTTATAATTTAATGCAAACGAAATTCTTAACTTTTAATTAGGGCTGTTATCGATTAAATTTAAATTAATCGTTAACTTTTGAAAAATTGCTGAATAATTAATCGATAATTTTTATTAAAGTAAAGCTAAAATAAGATTATGACGTCATTAACCTGAAAATATCAAGGGCAGTAACAAAAACAGGCAATTGACATTTTTTAAAATTTAAATATAAGTAGTTCAATATAGTGTCAATGAATTTAAATTTTGAAATTGTTAATTAAGTAAAAACAATGTTTAATTTTTTATTGCATAAAAATTCTTACTTTAAAGAGTACACTTTAAAAATCTTTTTTATTTTTAATGAAGAAGATTGTACGTTTAAAAAGCAAACTATTAAAAAATTAATTATTTATTAATAAATCGATGAAATCATGTAAAACATTTTCCACAACTTTAATCGCTATTTTATAGATTAAAATAATTTTAATCGATAACACCTTTTACCGATTAATCGAGAAATTAATCGGTAATTTCCGCAGCCCTACTTTTAATTACTTAGAAGTAATTTTAATATTTGATTCAGACCAAACATTCACACATTGCTGTAATATATGCGTCTAATTTATATTTCAATTTCTTTCAAATTGGAAGTTTCTGTATATCGGTTCCTCAGCCGTTAATTAAACATAACGGGATCGGGATTAACTACTTACATTGTTCTACTTAATCAGTTTTTTTGGCCGTCAATGAATCCTTCACGCGATTTTTGCTGATTTTTACCACCCTTTGCATCCTTGTCACAAATCTTAGACCCCCTCTCCAATATGACGTCAAAAAGCTTTGATTGTCTCTCTCT
>MUZC01000249.1:155472-186421 GCA_002072015.1 Radix auricularia
CCCCCCCCCCCTCTTGCAGCGCAAGAACACAAATCCAATTATGATAATAAACAAAGGGGAGGTAATAAATAAATAAGAAAACAAACAAGATTCAAGGGAAGCAACTATCCTTCATAGCAACCGGAAGAGACGCCACGCAGCGGTCAGAGTACTACACTTTAGCCCCATTTACTTGTCTGATAGCAGTCTCACCCACTTTGTTGACTTACTGACAGCCACTCAGTCACTGTCAGTAAGTTACTTTAACTCTTCTTGTGCCATAAGGTTTTCGGAAAACGTCCGCCTCAGTGCCATAAGAATTTTCAAAATTGCGATCAACCGGTTACGAAATTTAAAAAATTGTGTAAAATCCATTTATATTATTACCAAGGTTGTTAAGACCGTTCGTTTTTCAGGACTGGGTAACCTTTAAACCGCTCGTCCTTATATCCCTAATGTTTTGAGAACTAACAAGAGAATGTTGTCGTCTGGCGTCGTCTGATGGCATCAAAGCCCGCTTCCCCCGCTTGCGTTCAGCTCTTTCCGCATTGCCCTCAATTCAATGCATTTTAAAAAAAAAATTCCAAAGAATTAATTAAACAGTGATGGTTAATTGTCTTTTTTTATATTTCATTTTGAGGACTTGTAGTTCACCGGTCTAAATAAGAGGACCGGTTCAATCGTTTATTAAAGTTAGCAAGGTATTTTTCATTAGTTTCAAAAACCAACGCCTCGCACTGTTAGTTAAATTTTCTGTAGCTTTACTAATTTATGTATGTTAAACTTTATAAAGTATCTTATATTGGGGTGCTAATTATCTTTATCTTGGCTTATATTTTGTCTAAAATATAACTGTGTTAGTACCCTTTTAAATGTCCCAAGAACACACGCTTCTTGAAATTCCTTGAACACTTTTACATGTAATTATTTTTGCTAAGTGTAGTAGATGCAAGGGATCTCCTTTAAACCTTAATTAATATATTCTGTCAACTTTTTAACTTCATGATCCAAACAAATTTATTCCGCAAAATCCAGCATAGCAATTATGTCTTAAAAGGGGCACGGTGGTCGAGGGGCAGCGCGCTCCACTAGCGTACCGATGGTCATGGGTTCGAATCCATGCGAAGGCAAAGATTTGTTCCTGGGGCCTAGGGCATCCCTGAGTCACCCAGCTCCGAATGGGTACCTAACATTAGTTAGGCGGCTGGGTAATGCATGGAACCCTTACAGCCCTGGCTGCATCACTTGCCAACAGATCATTCTTCATGGTCTGTGGACTAAATTATCTTCTGCATAGAAGGATCGTCTGTATATATCAGATAAGATAAGATTAGATAATATAAAAGAATTTTAAAAATTTTTTAAAGAAAATTACTTGTATTTTTAGTCATTTATAATAATTTTTACCTTATGTATAAATATTTATTTATCCTAAATGATTATTCACTGGTCGCTCATCGCTCTTTAGTGTATGTGTAAGAGAAGTATTCCAGAGTTCACCATTATATGTCAAACTTGATGCTTATTTGTTAGCACAACTTTTCATTGATAAAAATTTAATATTCTTGTAAATATATTGATTTGCATAAGTTTTAGATCATAATCTTAATTTATTTTAAAACAAAATAAAATAATTATAAATATTCAGGTTTGAAAACAAATTAAATTTGAGGAATTTTTGCCATGATTATGCTTAGTTAATTATAAATTTTATTTTTCTATTTTAATGGTGAAAACAAAACTGTCTTCTATGTTACATATTTTTAAACAGTCTGTCTGAATAATTATTTATTTGTTTTTTTTACAGACTTGATATAAAAGGGTTGGGTCTGTAAACCTATAAATCTTAATAATGGGTAAGAGAAAACAAACATCCCCAAGGTATGCTGACAAGGTGAAGCGCCAACAGCTTCAATGGAATATGTCAGATCAAATGAATACCTCATGCTCACAGTCATTCATCTGTGATGAGCCTTTAAAGCCAGAAAGTGCCTCTGAGGCTGAAGCAAGTTCTTCAAGTCACAGGAAAAGTAACAGTGTCAATTCACAAATACCACTGCATGCACTATGCGTGGAGACTTTTTATCAGAACTTAGCATCTTGTCATTCCACTCTGACCCTTCAAAAACAAAAACACTCCACAAAAATAATTAACAAAGGACAATTGTTAAAATTTGGTCAGTTTAAAGTGACTCTTTTGCCTCGTCCATTGCTCACACCACTTCCAGATCAGCTGCCAGAGTTTGAGACTTGTTGGCTTTACCTGGGACAGGATGATGAATCCAGTATGCTATATTTTGAAACTGAAGTCAATAATGAGAATATAGTTCAACAGAAAAAGTCAAAGTCCCGTCAGTCAAAATTTGGTGTATTTTGGTTTGTTTATTTGAGTGTTCCAGTGACTGTATTATCTAATCTCAAGCACAAGTCTTTTTTGGTAAGCACAATTATGGAAATATTTCAAGCAACTGAACATTTTATACAAATTTTCTTCAAGCATAGCTTTTATTTTTACAAATCATAATAGGCCTTACCTGTTAAGCACTGAAATCAGCGAGCATTTATTTAAGTAAAAAACTCATGTGATTAGTCAGTAGAAAGTAATCCACATAATGAAGTTTGTACTTTTAGAATGGTAAATTGCCACTTTAGTTATTATAAAATTGTTATGATTTAAAACAAAATTCATTGAAAATAATATTTTTTGTTTGTCTGTAAACCATCAGCTGCAGTGTGACAGTTTTGATACTAAAGAGAAAAAGTTTGAAGTAACTATTTATGGGACAGAAAGTGTTGTCCTCAAGTTGTCACATCCAAGTGAATGCCTAAGAATCAAAACACCCCAGGTTGCTGTACAGAGATTAATGGAATATTTCTATAATTATTCTCTGCCTTTCAGTAAGTTATGAAGTACAAAGACACTGGATAAATCAGTATTTAAAAATTTTCATAGAAAATCTTTGAACTAATTTAGTAGAAGCTATGTGAAGTTGTGTTTTAGGATGAAAGATAAATTAACAAATTTATTAAACTGTTAATTTTTTTTTTCTGACATTTTTTACCCTGAATGTTTTAATCCTCTTGAAGCTTAAACTGCTAGAAGATGAAATTTTGAGGAAAAAAATAACTAATTCTTTTTGAAATATTTTAGCTTATATGATTTTAATGCATTAAACTGAAATCTCAAAATTTATGCAAATAAGATTTCTTGATTTGCATAATTTATTAATGCATTCTTTAAAATTAAAATTGGAACAAATCAGCCTTACCTACAAAACTTTGGGGAAATTTCTTATTATTGATCCTAACTAAAGTTAAAATTAAATTCAATGTAAACTTAAAAAACATTCAACTCAATATACCTTTTGCGATATTTCAAAATAACATTAACATGTTTTTAAAGTAACAAAAATAAAAATTGCCATGAAATGACAGAAAATTGTTAACACTGGATGGAAGCCAGTATTGAAATGGTGAAATAAGCCAAAAATAAGAATAGCAGTCTGATTAGCTTGTACAAAACCTGGCCAGCAAAACTTAAGGCTTTGTTTTATCAGTAGGGCTGTCAATATTGTTGAAAAAAGTTACTTGGGTTACCTGATCAAAACACCTCAAATTTTTGCTGTCATGCCTGCCATTAGCATTATACATGTACTTACATGTTTATTATGCAAATGCAAATTAATTTGTAATGAATGAGCAATGCAATGTAAAAATGATGACGTTGAAAGTTGAAATACTACTATAGAACTGTGGTGTAAAGTCAAGGAGAACAGGTGTGCCAAAGTGTCTCTCTATGTTTTGTTGTTGTTTTTTTCTTTCAGTAGTTGTATGATGACATGGAGGGTTACGAGGTACCTGTTGACAAGCCTATTCATCAGGCATTTTTTTTTTGTTTCTCATGTCTGGGCTGATATTAATCCTATCATTTCAAAAGGGTTAATGAAGTAAAATTAATTTTTACCTTATCTACACGAGAATCTCCGTTTTTAAACACATAATTATCTAAATAAAAATTTATTTTCCCCCCTCAGAGTTTGAAGGTGTAGAGAGAACAACAGGTCACGATTTTTTTCATTTGTATGAATGTGTAATGGCTATTCACCATCAGAGATTGTTGGATGATAATAGTTGGCAGCAAGAGGTGGATGGGATTCACCACAACTGTCTGAAACCTGTACTCAGACATTATCAAAAACAGAGTGTTGCTTGGATGCTAAGGCAGGAAAAAACACAAAAAGTTCAAGAAAATGGTAATGATTACAAACTGGCTGTTTTGTGTCACAACTTCTTTTCTGACTCATGCCCTTCCTATCTTACTGAACTTCTGTCGGTCTACTCACCAAGTTGTCAGCTACGCTCTTCTGCAGATACACCCATTATCTGTGTTCCTAAGACAAGAACTAAAACATTTGGCGAAAGGTCATTCTCTTTTTGTGCAGCCAAACAGTTGCATTCTCTTTCATTACACATCCGTAGTATTTCAACTGCTAAGTCCTTCAAGACTGCACTTAAAACACATCTTTTCAAACTTTATTTTGAAAATTAATGAAACAACATTTCTTTTAATGATTAACGTAGCTGATGTACTATGTATTGTCATTTATGTAGTTAGTATGATATGAATGTTTATTTAATTAATATATGTAGTGTTATCTCCATGTAAAGCACTGTGAGCCTGGCTCCTGGCTGGGATACAGCACTATATAAATTATCATTTTATTATTATTATTTATTATTATTATTATTATTATAAGTGCCCATTTATTTGATCATCTGCCCTAATAATACAGATGAATTTCATAAAACATAAAAACAAGGCAAAAAAGAGCCTATAATGTATCATTGGTTTATCAAACAACAATAAACCGATTGCTTATCTTGAAATGAAATTTCTTTTCAAACAGTGATCTGCGTCTAATTCATGTAATTTAATGTGTACATTCTGCTCCTGCAGATTTCCCATCAGTTCGCGTTGTTTATTCCCTAATAGAAATTCATGACAGAATTAGTCTCATCAGCCAGCTGTTCACACGAAGTTAAATTTATAAATACCAACAAAATACAAAGATTAAAGTGATCATTGTCAATATATTTTCAAAAAGTATATATACACTCTGCAAATGAAAAGCAAAGCAAAGAAGTTTGGTTTGAGCAAGTGTTATTTGTGATGGCCAATTCTTAATGCTCAGGGGTAAATTCCTCTGTGACCTCTCTGCATGTGATGCTTTACTCCTAACTCATGATTTAAAGTAATGATCCTCCTTGTATCAACTATGCTACATACAAAATGTACTTAGATTTTAGATCATAATCATTTGGTACAGTTTCAAGATTTTAAGTTTTCTTTTCATTCAGCTCATATTTCTCCTTTCTTTATTTTTAAAATTTTGTTTTGGTTTTAATCTTATCAGAATTACATCCACTCTATTGTGAAGCTGAGCTGCAAGACGGGACTGTTCTTTATTATAACAAATATGGAGGATGGTAAGTGTTTTACTCAATGAATATTAAATAAGGTAAACATAATTGAATGGTTCCAATAGATTACTCTCTGGGCTGACCTCAGATAATTAATTTGAGACTCAACAGTCTATGGGAAGAATTTTTTTAAACAATCAACAGCCCAAAACAGATTGTTGATTGTTCTACTTTAAAACAGTATTCTGAAACAAATTTTTGCATTTTTAGACTGAATCTTTCATTTCTACCTCTTGATTTGTTTTAGACTAGCATTAAATTTACTCTATTATTTTTCATTTAAAGGTTTGTATAACTAAGGCCTAACCATTATGAACAAAACTAAACCCACTTCACTACTAGACAGTTGAAAGAAACTTGGTACAGATTCTCATCTCTTGTTAGGACTTCTCTTAGACTTATCTCTTAAACTAATTTACAATCAAAGCAATTATTTATTCATAATTTTGTATAGTTTATATATTGTATTTACCAAATAGCATTTTAAAATTTATTTTGTAGCATTAGCTTTACAACAAAAGGAATAAAGAATAAAGGTGTTACTTTGAATTTTTTTTTTCTTTGGATGATTTCTCTTTTTTTTCCACAGCCTTGTCAAAGAAAGGCCCAAAGCATTATCTAATTTACCAGGTGGCATCCTAGCTGATGAGATGGGGCTTGGTAAAACTGTTGAAGTCCTTTGCTGCATGCTCCTTCATCCCAGGCCAGACATCTCACTGCCTGAAGAGCTTCCCACCCTTGATGATTCTCCCAATGACACTGATGAAAATACTCAGGCATCAAACAATTCCACAGCTGCAGACACATTTACTATTTTTAAACAGAAAAATGCTGGTGATCCAGCAGTTAAAACTACTGACCCAGAATCTCATACTCAGGCTAAGCCAGACAGCCATACAAAAAATGTGAGTGTTGAAACGAACGCCATTTTTGTTGAGTCTGGTTCCACAATCACCAAGACACAAGAGATAACAGTGCAGCAAACCAATGATCTTTTGTCTCTAGCTGTCAGCACGGCCAGTGATGTCGTTAACATACGTGAATCACTGTTATTTAATAGGACAATTGACTCAAATGCTAGTGGTGACCACCCAGACTCACAGAATCTCAAGGCAGGAGAAACACCTGGAGAAATTCTAGACGCGACTGATGGGAAAAATGACACCACCACCAAATTACCATCAGGCGTAATGTCAAAAGGAGATCAATACGTCATAGAAGTAGACGGAGTCAGACAGAAGGGCAGCAGTGCAAGCTTATCCTATAGCAGCAACACACGAGTCATTTCTATAAAAAGCTTCAACCCATCACCCGTGCAGCATGCTGCACCTATTCACCCTGAACCCAATCAGGATTCCTTATCACCACCAGGCTCAGATGAACTATTAAAAACTGATTCCATTCTAAAAGGTAAGAGAAAAAGAAAAGGGTATGAGTACCTACCTGTTTCCGACAACGAGGAGCCCAGCTATTTCTCTACCAAACCATCAGCTCAAAAGCAATTCTTTGAATGCAATTGTGGTCAGCTTGAAAATGAAGCCGAGACTGTGAAGAGGGGATTGCACACTGTCAAGTGCAATTTATGTGGCATGTCACAGCATGCTGAATGCATGAACTATGATCTCAAAGACCCCTTTAGAGGAGAATATTTATGTCCACATTGCCATGCTGTACATGTAAGTTCTTATTTACATATGATTTTTTAGAATTTCATAGTTTTAAAAATGTTTTCAATTTTAGCCGTGTATTTTTAGATTTTATAAAAATTAGCAAGCCCTTACTGATTTTAAGATAAATAATGTACTTAACCTAATGAGGTTATTTTATCACTTTTGTTGAATGTTAAATGAATAACTTGAGGATCACACATCTCACCAACCAGAAACAGACAGGGTTATACTTTTGAGTATGCTTCTCAAGCTACCTTAGCCATCCAAATTTTCTCTCTTGTCAACTACACTAGTTGAGAGGTATTTTTATTCAGGTCAATGTGACTGACGTCTTTCCAACCTCTCCGATTAGGCTGGATACCATTGTGCCTTATCTCGGCATGATTAAAGATTTTTTGGTTCAAACATTATAATACAAAAAGTTTAGAAAAATAATCAATGCATTATCATTACTCAAAATAACAATGTGTTTCAGACCACAATAAAATCAGGGGCAACTCTGATCATCTCACCCTATTCTATATGCCACCAGTGGCTTGAAGAAATCAACAAACACATCAAAGAACGCAGCATTAAAGTATATGTAAGTCATAACTCATAGTTTTTCTAGTGTTCCATCGCAGTTAATGAATATTAGGCTTGAAATGAAATACCCATAATAGTTTTTGAGCTTATGATGACTAAATATTTCTCAGCAGTTTTCATGCATTGTTTGGCTTAAAATGAAATGAATGTTGTCACTGTAATACCTTTAATGTTAAAATCAGTTTTTTTTTTTTCAAACTTCAGAACTTCAAAGTGACAAGATTAGAAGTAGGAATTTTTTTTCTAAATGTATTTCCATTTATCCCCATGTTTTTCAGAAACGTACCAGAGGAAAAAAAATAATAAAAACATGCATTTAAGCTAATTCATACTTTTGCATCATATGTGATCATTTATGTTATTTTCTACAATCATTAACCAGATCTATACAGGTGTGGCCAGGTTGGGTTACATCCAACCCCAGACCCTGGCACAGCAAGACATAGTGATCACAACTTATGATGTCTTGAGAAAAGAACTGGACTATGTTAATCTTCCGCACACAAACAGTGAGCTCAGTAGCATTCTTGTAATTTTTAGTCAACACTATACAAATCTTTCATCTATTTTAGCCTTTTCAAAGTCCAGCCATCTGATAAATAGTTCAGAACTAATGGTGTAATTTTGTATGATCTACCTACAATAATAAAAAAATAAAATACTGTGTCTTCCTATGTTAACAGGAGCTAAAATTTTGTACTTCCAAGTGTGCTCTATTAGTTTACTTCTCAAATAGGTGAATCTGGGAGAAGATTTCGCCACCCAAAGCGCTTTCTTGCTACGCCATCACCAATGGTGGCTGTAGAGTGGTGGAGGGTAAGAAAATTTTGAATTGCTTAACAACCATGGTCTTAATTTTGAAAGAGTCTCTTTCCTTAGAAAATAATCATTATTTATATCTGACGCAAATATATATTTTAAACTTCATATTTTTTCTCATTTTAATATCTGGTAACTGGTTTGGCTGGCACAATGACCTAGTTTTACTTTAAAATAGAAATGCAGAGTTCACTCTAGTTTTATTATTATTATTTAAATATTATTCTGTGGATATCATATTCTCACTTTGTGTCTGTGTAGATTGGATTACCCCTGGTTGATTATACTGATACTATATGTCCGCAGCGTAGAATATGCCGCAGATTTGCTCATAGATTGTGCAAAGAAAGTGGGGGGGGGGGATAGGGTGAACAGACACAAACTACATCACAGAGAAATCAGAACAACGCTAATGAACCTCAGATGTGGGAATAACTGCAACGCATTGTTGATCTGGAAACATGTGCACTGTGGTTAGCCACCCTGCAACCCTAGCTTGCCAACCATAAACTAATTGGCATAACCTGACAAAGGTCATTTGTTAAGCTTATTTCCACTTGTTATGGTGTTGAGAAGTCATGATCGAAAAGAAACTGAGAAATGAACGGGCAAAAACACAAACTTTAAAATTTTTTTAAAAATATAAATATTATCAAGGGATTGAACCTGCGACCTCCGCGTGTTAGGCAAATGTAATAACCACTACACTATGAAATACATATTATTTTGTTGTTCTGAAAGAACATAGTAATTGACCTCAATTCAACGAATGGTTGGTCTCGATGACCTACCAAGCTGTGCACTACCTTTTCTTGCAATCTGATTGGTCAGTGGAGTCAGAAAGCTTGCTACTTGCAACTTGCTTGGTGTCCGGCACGGTTGGACCATGATGAATATTATATACATAGATTTTATTAAAATCATTATTAATTAATTTTATGAAAAAAATCATTAGTGCTAATAAAAAATTTACTTTTTAAATATTCATAGCAATGGTTCAATTTTTCATCAGTATGATGTAAGGTCTTTGTTTATGTATTGGTTCTGACTGACTTAAATCTTAAATCAGGTAAATTTTCAATACTTAAACAATTTGTAACAGAAAGTTAAATATCCATAAAATTTATTTGGCTGACATCTCACTAATATTACAACCTTGCAACATGTAGCTCACATGATGGCAGCAGAATACATTAGAAGTTCTGTATGCTGTTGGTGAAGATTATTGTTTTAATAACAATGGTTAATGTTTTATCTGCAGATTTGTTTGGATGAAGCGCAGATGGTGGAATGTGTTTCAACAAAGGTGTGTTTTGGATAAGAAAAATTCCTGCATATTTTAACATATTCCTGTAATTGAACTAACTGCTTAAGAAGAGTTCATAATTTTTATTATTTAATTTTGTTTGCATTTTCAGTGTTTTAATAGAATGAATGATTAAAACAAATTATTGTTCATTACTTTAACACACAAAGAAACCTTATTATTATTAAACTAAATTCTTGATGAATGTACACATCAGGTCTCAATCTTATTTTACTCCTCTTATTTTAAATTTAGACCGCCGAGATGGCATTGAAACTGAAAGCTGTAAATAGATGGTGTGTGACTGGTACCCCACTAATGCGCAGTTTGGAAGGTAAGTACTATACATATAAAATAAAATGACTGCTTATCCTTTTAAATATCAATTAACAAATATAAAGAATATGTATATTGGACATAGTGTGAATAAAGTTCAGTTTAGAAAAATTGTCCTGTTGATAGAATAACAGTAATATCAGAAAATTGCAGGTAATGCATTAGATTCTATTTATTTGACTTCTTATTCTATATCTCAAAGGCCCATGATGAATGCTTTGATTATAATGGCTCAAATGGATTATAATTTTATATAAAGATTTCTCTAAATTTTAAGCCTTAACTATTAGATACAAGTGTAAACTTTTCATAAGTACAGAAAAAACATTGATATAAGTAAATTAAATGGACATAATATATCTTTAATTTATAGGAATTCATAGGAAGTTTTATTTTAGAAGAAAAACAAAAAAGAAAATTTTAGGAAATACTGTTAAAAATTCAAGTAAGCAAAATACATTAAAGCTATGTAAAATTATGAAGTTGGTTCATACCAAATGGAGCCAAAATACTAGCAGACCAAACCTTTTATTGTATTTTAATTTTGTCAATGGTAATCAAAATTTGTCTTTCACAAAAATACTCTTTTTCAAGTATTACATTAAAAAACCCGTAAAAAAACAGGTTTTTGAATATAAATCCATTATATACGAGACATAACTAAAGAATGTTCATTATAATATGCATCGCACGACAATCGAAAAATAAAAAAATGTGAGTTTTGTCTCAAATATATGAAGGATTTATAGTAAAAAAAACTTCTACAGTCTCCCTGCTAAATTTCAGCTTGATTTGATCACGGGAAAAGGTTTATAAAAACACGTTAAACATAGTGCACACAGCGAGACAGATTAGAAATTAATAGCATTTACATTTACAGATTGGGAATATATTTTAGAAAAGTAACGTCAATATAATACGCACTGCGACACTCATGTACAAATATTAACATGCTACATAGAAATAAATAGAGATAATCTAAAAATTCAATCATTTAATTACAGCACATTTGATTGTATTTTGATACATCATTTTTATTATTGCCATGAGTCTGTCTGCAAAATTTCAGCTCGGCAACATACAGAGAAGTGGGTTAAAAATCAATCCAAAATTTTTCTGCAAGCACGGAAGCAGATGCCACAAGTTAATATAAAGGATTTAAAAATTTAAAAAATGCTTTTATCTTTGGTGTTTCAGGATGTTAGATGAAGCAATACACATTTATTTGAAAAATTTGTTATTAAAAATGGTTTAGATTAATATCAAGCTTTGATACTGAAGAATATTTGAAGTTACACAGTGTAATTATTGACAGTACACAGTGTAGCTAGTTACACACTATTTAGATACCTTGATGGACTGATACTTTGTCAATTTTATTTTCTATAGTGCAGCTCTGGTTGCCAACTCTTAATAAAATGCATTTTTTCAACTGAAAACTTTTAAGAGGCCATTAGTCAAGATTGCAGCAATAATTTCTTGCAGATATATTTGGACTGCTGCTTTTTCTTGGAGTTGACCCATTTATGGTGCACCAGTGGTTCCGTCTGCTCCTGTGGGAACCATTTTGCCATGGTTTCCCAGAACCCATGCACCAGGCACTCTCCCAGGTCTTGTGGAGGACTGCCAAGAAGGATGTCATAGATCAGGTAATTCCGTGAAACGTGCAGCGAGTCACTTACCATGGTATACCATATCTAAAACAATAACATGTTTAAAAAAAAACAAAATTTGCATTATCATCATCCTCTGAGTAGTGCCGACTTCTTCAAATAGTACATTTTAAAAATAATGGGTATGCCATAGCACTTTAACCTTTATTAATATGTAAAATAATGTGTTTTTTTTATAAAACATCTTGTGTTATACATGTATCGAGTCTCTCAAATGTTATGTTTAATAGCTTATTGAACAATTGATTGCTCTTTTTGGCCCTGGATGTCACCCCTGCTAAGTTTTAATTTCTTTTTATTCATTTTATTTGCTCTTGTGCTATTTGTTTGTTGAAGAAAGCTAAGCTCTTTGCGAAAACGTTCATTATTTTGTGACATCTTTTCAGGCTTGTACATACCCTGTATTTTGTATTTGGTACCCTGTTTGAATGTTATCCATCTACTAGATTTCTCTACTTCTGCAAGTATTGTCTGATATTTGTTCAACCTGAATATTTTATTTCCTAGATACTTGCCACATCTGGTGGGGTTTCCCGCATCTGGAGGGGGAACTTCAAGGAATATTTGTATTGCAAAACCAATCATATGTTTAAAAGTCTCTCTTTATATCACCAGATTAACTTACCATGCCAAACAGAAGAAATCCATTGGTTGACTTTCTCCCCAATGGAAGAGCATTTCTATAGAAGACAGTATGAGATATATTTACGTAACGCTTATACTGTGAGTATATGTTAACACTAAGTCCTGCCTCTGTTGCATAACTTTCCCTGTAGTTTAACAATCATTTTTATTTTCAGTGATACAATATTAGAAATTAACCCAAATACATAAAAACATCTCCATGAAAATTTGTATTTAGCAGATTAAGTAATTCATATTTTGCTTTGGGGCCTTAAATCCCCTGCATAACCCAGACCTTCTACACAACTAATTAATTTTTCTGTCAAGAATTCAGACAATTTATAGTTTTCCTAATTTACTTTTGATAGTTGATTTGTGCTGTAAATAATTACAGGGTTTAAATAATTATCATTATTAAAAAAAAAATTTTACGCAACAAAGTAATTTCTATGATATTCTTCAATATAGTAGCTTCAGTTGTTTTTTTCTATTTTTGGGTTATAGAAATGATTTCTACAAAGGTTCTGAAATTCTCTACACATCCCTGCCTACATTTGATTTAGTTGCTATTATTCCAGTTACATCTTATTACAAAGTTGTTATTTCAAGAACCATCCATTCATACTTGTTTATCACTTCTTCTACCCCTCCCACTCTACAACACTGTATTTTTCCTCATTTAGTTCAAACAGTATCGACAAAGAGCTCAACACATCCATGATCCCAACACAAAGCTCCATGCCCTAGACAGGAAAACTATGACTGAAGTAAGTGTCTTTTAATGGAACACTTATATACAATAATATACTTTGGTATAATTACAATTGCATTTCACTAAGCTATTTTGGATTAATCCTGTGGGGTTCTTTTGTAACCATTAAAAGCAAATATGTAAAAATAGAATTATAGTTGAGCAAGTTAATTTCATGACAATTTTAAAATGAAGTACATGGATTTTTAATTAAAAAGGGCATAGATAAACACATTTGATCAAGCCTGTAAATTTTTAAAATCCAAGGATGTGTGCGAAATAATTTTTTAATAATAATAGCTGTGTACTAATTTACTGTATGTACACAGTTGTAAGTCTCAAGTTATTTTGCTCAAAATTTCAAGGCCAAAATCAGGGGGTTAACTTATATTTGCGTAACTCATGTTATACATTTTTATTAACACCGTAAATGCTTTTCAAGTGACAAATAAGTGGGTCTACTTATTCTTGAGATTGACTTATAATTGAGTATGTAAGGTATTAATCCAGGTCAGTGGAATCTCTCACAATGAGACAGAATTAACCAAATCTGGTTACTGGTTAGTTATCATCATTACTTTCTTGTGACCATCTACTGCCATCATCTAAATATCCAACAGCTTTTGAGTCCACTCTTTAGACTGCGCCAAGCCTGCTGCCATCCCCAGATTGTCAGAGGGGAGTTTGTGCCACTGAACAAATCGTGAGTTGGTTGTCAGTCCTTGTCCTAGTAATGTTTATTTTCAACCTCCTTCAAGGGTTTGAATAAGTAAGGTCTAATGGTGGATGAGGCAGGCGGGGAAAAATGGGGCAGGGCTGGGGTTGGTTTCAATTCATGGTTTCAATTCATGGATTGTTTGAGTCATAGGTTGTGAAACTTTTAATTTTTTTTTGTTTTTGTAGAAATATCAGTGGTAAAGAAATCATTATTATTTGCCTGGCTGGTTAATTTGCTGAGATCTGTTGTCATCCCATTTCACTTCATCAAACTGTTTTCACAGATATCAAGTTTTTATCAAAGTTTAAAAATTTAAAAAAATGACCTTTCTGTTTGAAAATGTGAAAACCAATTTTCACTTGGTTTGAGATAATGCTTGATCATAAGAGAGAACAGGACGTGTATTCCAATTTCATGTTTCTAATTTAACTACAGCTATTATTTATATCAAATTTGAGTTCTAAAATTAGCAGCACTGTAAATGTATTTGTATGTCTGCGTCTGTAAAGAATGTTTTTTCACAATATGTTCTGTCATTTTTAAAGAGAGTTTTCAATTTAAAGAATATATTTGGGTCCATCCAGGATGTTGACCATGGAAGAATTATTGGATTCAATGACCAAAAAAGTCAAAACTGAGTGTGAAGAGGCCCATCGTCAAATCGTAGCTTCTCTCAATGGCATGGCTGGCCTGTGTATCATAAGGGGGAAGGTGACTTTGTATTTTTTACTATCTCAGATATCAAAACAGCTCAGGTGTGCACATGTTAATAGCTGCAGCATATTCAATATTTACTTTATAATACCTACTAAAATCCATATAGCTTATGTGCAAATGAAATAGGAAAAAAAATCTGCTTGATTTTATAGATTCAAGTAAGGTTAAATAGACCTATATTTTTTCAAATAATACAAACATGCAGTGATTATTAATCTTGTCCTATAGGAAACCAACAATTTTAAATCCTTGCTTAACATATTAACACAAAGATTGTCATTAAAATTTTTAAAACTATTATCGTTTCAAAATCCAGCTAGCAGAAGCAGTTGAAAAGTACAGAGATGTTCTACGGTCAGTGGATGAGCACCAGGATCAGTTCAGGACAGATGACCTCCAGCAGCTCCATGCCATGTATAACCTTGCTCAGATTTTGGACAAAAAGCCAGAAGGTGTTTCACCCACAGTCAGGGACAGCAGCTTGAAACAGCAGGTGAGGAAGATACCATTTTAGTGGCAGTCCTGTCAAAGTAACAGTTTGTGTGCTTTGGAATGGAATGAGAGTTTGCTAAAGAGGTACACATTTTAAATGTTAAGGTTTGTCTATCACCTCTGTCTGAGCATACAGTTGTTATAGATTTGTTTAGGATAGATATCTGAATTGTATCTTCTTTCAACTTCTATCCTCGAATTTTTTAATTGAGTCTCCTGGGCCCTGTTGTGGAGAGTGGGCATAATCCACCTTAAACACTTGTTAGGAATACAACTTAAAAATAGTACAGGAGAAAATGTTAATGTCAAAAGTATTATTCTGTTATATGCTTTACCAGATTTGATTTCATAGCCAGAATCAAATGCCATAGCATGTCATGTTAAAGCAAATATATTGAGAATCAGTTAATTGTTTAAATGACAGCAGTAAAATGTTGATTTGACATATCATGTGGGTTGTTAATATTTTTATCTTACATCAAAGTTTTAATAAAATAAAAAGTTTTTTTAATTAAAAAAAATGTTTCACATTTTGTGGTTAATTATAGTTTTTATGATTTTACTTAGTTTGCATGTCTGCGATACACTAAATGAAATAAAGAAGAAACCTGTAATAATGCCAGTCTGTTTTTGAAATATAATATTCAAGGAACCCTTACCTTTAACTATGAGTTTCAAAAAAATTACTCTGTTAAAACTACATGACATTTATATTTGTTTAATTATTTATTTGATTTGTTAAAAACTTTTAATGTCATGATATACAAATTTATTTCAACAATTTATAATTATAGTGCCTAATTTTTTGTGTGTAAAACATGGCTTGTTGGCATAATATTTAAGCTTATAAAACAATGGGCCTTATATACAAGTACCTATACTATGATAGAAGATCATTCTTTGCTGTCTAAGAAGAGTTAAAGGTGTTGTCATCCACACATTTTTTTGACATAATGGTATTTTGAGCCAATAGCTCCCACCTTACCTTAGCTAAGAAACTGTCTGTTGGTGAGGCAGATGCATGATGTATTTGTCTTTAAACAACCAATTTTTGTCTGACAATGATGCAGCACACAAGACCACCAGCAACATTTGCTATCTCTTTCTACATAACACTATTGGTTCCATCAAACTAAATGTTTTCATAAGTGGAGTTTTAATGTATCGACCGTCAACTTATTATTTTGTCCAGTTTGAAGCCTTGAAAGAAAAGTACATGTCAAAAAGTAAAGTCAATGTTACAAGCAGCAATGAAGCCTTGGAGATGATCAGGAGAAGCATAGAGGATCTCAACATCAAGGTGAGCAGTGGATTTTCATGCTTTCCTTTTTTTTAAATTGTGTCAATTCATCCAGCACCTGTCTTGAGTTGGACTTGAGCAAACACAGGCTTGGTATTGGAAATGAGAAAATTAAAGATATAGTTATTCTTTTGAGGTGGCCCTGGCTTAATTGATACTGAATAGTTTTATTTTTTAAAAATAGTATTTGGGTAATTTTCTTTGTCATGAATGTGTTTATAAATGTTACTGCTAATGTTTTTATTGTATGCAATTGCATCAGCTTGAAAAAAATCTATTTAAAAAATACAATTGGCCTATGCTTTTGTGAAACTTGAAAGTTATAGTTTTAAAAAGAAACCTGTAAAAACCAAAGTTTTTGACTAAAAATCCTATATATATGAGACATAACTAAAAGAATGTTCAATGTAATATGCACCACGCAACAGACTACCGTAAACATTAACAGATCTGGAAATATTATAAAAGTAATGTTAAATAGAATATACACCGCGTGATGACTAGCATAAACATTTACAAGCTACATACAGATACATGGAGGTGATCTAAAAGTCCATTAATTTAATTGCAGTACATTTGATCGATGTGAAATTCTGATAGATCATTTTTATCATGGCCCTGAGTCTTCCTGAAAAATTTCAGCTTGATAGGATACCATGAAGTAGGTTAAAAATCGATAAAAATTTTTGCGACAGACAGACACTACAAGTTAATATAAAGGATTTAAAAACCATGTACATTATCATATGTAAGTTTTATGAGTTATTTGGTATTATCCTTTTTTCTTTTTTACAGTCAGTTTTTTTTACCTAGATACACAAGATTATTAGTGTATTGACTTAACCAAAACTTCCTGTTCTATTGTGTTTGATAAGATTGCTGCCTTGGATGCAGATTGGTGGGCTGATGTTGTGGACATGGCAGTGGTGCGATGTATTGATCACGAGCTTGTATGTAAGATAAAAGATGACCTGGTCAGAACATCAACCACTGAGGCCACCATTGCTGATTCGTGAGTGACTTTGCCTGTTGATATAAATCAGTAATAGATTTCTATGCAGTATATTTTGAGCAAGATAAATGAAATTCTAATTTTCTTTTCTCTAGTTATTTGGACATGGTTCACACATTATTGACCAGTTAGAGGCTTAACAACCTTGAAGCCTTTGCCAAAACTGCTACTGGACATAGGGAATAGATATCATTAAATTTGTTTCATAGTATTTAAATTGAACTCAATTTTTTAATTTAACAAAATATTTTATCAGTTTGAGATGTCATTGTGTTAGCTAGGTCTAGTGCCGTCTTCCCCTTTCCATGAAAAATATCTACGATAATCTAAAAATGCTGCCATACAAAGCCTGAGATGGTGGCCCCCTTCCGCCACAATACTCCTGCATAAAAGAGCATGTACTGTAAGGATTTTTTATATTTTTAAAAGTTGAATTGTTAGAAATAATCCAGGAGTGTAATTTAATAAAGTCGATGAAATGTCTGTCAGGTTTACATCAGCATCGGGTCTGTTGTATGTCATTGATTCACATCTTCAAACTCTAAACAAAGCCCGTCAGAATCTAACCTCTGAAATAGAGAAGCTTGCCAGAGACACATCAGCATCGTTAGTGGAAAAGGCTGCTGCTTGTTGCCTGAGACCAGTTGAGGAAATCTTAAAAACGTTAGTTCACGACATTTAAAATTTTTAGGAAATTTATCATTTTGCCGCATGTCATAATAATTTTAAAATTATTTTCTTAATTAATATTTCTATTTATGAAATTAAATTTTAATAACCTTTTATAGACCATACCTGTAAACATTATCTAAGGGTATAAAATAGAAGATCTTTTTGAGAATTCAATATAGTAGAAATAAAATTCTTTATTTTATTTATACCTATAATTGTATAGAGAATTTGTATACTTCAGTCTTGTCAAATGAAATAAAGAAAAATTTCTTGTTGATGCATATTTTAAAAACTTGTATTGTTTTTTAGGTGTAAGTTCTGCAAGGTAGATGAATTGTTCAATGAGTACGAGTCCAGGTTGTTTCTCTTTGTGGAAAGGTAACTTGATTGACTGACATCAAACTCTGATTAAATAGGCTAATCAATAAAGCTAGTAATATCACACAAACTAAACACATTTTTTTACTTTAGACACTATTTGTATCAAAAAGCTTTGGTAGAACTTATAAACAAAATTGGGAGGATACGTCCCACCTTGTTCATCTCAGATACGTAAGATCAGTTCAGTCTGAGTAAATCCCTTCCGTGAGTTAGAATTGTAATAGATACAAATTCTTCTCCAGTCTGTTAGAATTTACCAGCAGTTAACCAAATCTGATACGTGGAGTTAAACTGCATGTTTATGTTTATGTTTGTTCACTGGGGCTGGCTTTATGCAGGCTTGTTTGTTGCTTTGTTGTGTTTTTTTTTTCAGGCTCTCTCACACCCTCTCAAATAATGCTTTTTTTTAGTTACCAAATCTAAACTATCAGTAGTTAGTCATTATGGTACCCAAATAAAAATTAACTTATAGGTACTTTAAAAAAAAAAAAAGTTACATTCTTAAGTAATGATGTCAAAGATGTTGATCATTTACACTTAGCTAATTAAAACAAAAGACAGTTATTGTAACTGACAAACACTTTATCTTCTAAAATGTATATTAATTTATGTTGAAATGCAGAATTTATAAGATCAGATTATTTTATTGATTTTAATAAATGGATTTTTTAATAGTGTACATTTGCCATGTTTTGTAAATTTAAAAACTTTAATCAAAGAGTCTTATATTTTAAAATGATTACATGCAGAACTATGTTATGCGTCTTGAGGTCATCTTGATTGTTAAACTTGTGAAAGCTTGATGTAATTCTGTATATTTTTTTACAGAGGTATAACAGTCTCTGGGGAGGATAGCAACCTTGCCTACCTGGTGAGCACCAAGAGGCAGGGAACCTGGGCTGACAGTGAGGTTGAGAGGACCCTCAAAAGCTTGCAGTCATTTTACAGACTGCACTTTGGTAAGTTTCAAATACCTTATCTGATACTCCAAGGCATAACAAAATTTTGCCAGTTTATATTAACATATTTTGTTTATTTTAAATGGTAAAGTTTGCTGGAAAAGATTCATAATTACGTGTATAAGTGTCAATATATAACATATTGAAGTTCAAAATTAATATTTAATCAATGAAGAAATATTTTTAAGTGTGTTTAGGGGAAAGTGGTGGGGGTGGTGGTGGGGGCTATTCCATAAAGCCTGGAAACCACTACTGTCAGTCAGGGAAAGTGATTAAACTGTTAAACTGATGTGTGAATCATATCTAGAGGGAATTTCTTGAGAAAAATAATATATTATTTCTTTAACTGCATGTCTTGAATATTTTCATAATGATAAAATTTTATTTCTTTGCAGATGTGGACCATGATATTATAGAAGCAGCAAATTTACATATGAAATACCTGGAGACCTTGAAAAAAGAATTCAAAGTAAACAAAATCATTACATTTATTGAAATTGATAAACTTTTTTTTGCCATAAGTAGTTTTAAAAAACAATTCTAATGACTGAATGAAAATAATTATTTATTTTGTTATTTTTACCCAAATCTATCACTCATTTCACTAATACGATTAAAAAATTGAATTCAATATATTTGTTCTTAATGTGACCAGGGGTACACCACACTTTCCCACATTTCATATTCAAATTAATTCTCTCAATAAAATATGAATGAAAAATGGTATCCTTGGCTTTCCTTAAGTGTTTAAAAATTCAGATACTTATTTTTTATCATTTTTAAGTGTCTGTGTCCCTAATGTATTACATGTATTTTAATTTCAAGTCAGATGCATTTTGTCTTTGTTTAGAGTCTGCGTTCTCTCTGGCTGAGCCATAGAGAGATGATCTCAGCAATAGATGAGTGTGAGATGGCCACAGAGAGACTCAGGCTGAGGACTGATCTAGACTCAGAGGCTGCAACAAAGATACCAAATGTCATTGAGGAGAGGGAGGTACAAAATTAAATTTCTTATAACATTCCTTAACATTTCATGTGATTAAATGAGTCAGTAAAATTTTTTTTTGTTGCATGCCAATCATCAAACAAGAACATCAATAAATAATGTATGTAAGATCTATGATTTCAATGTTTGGTTTAGACTAAATTTGACTTGAAAATTGCTTGGAATAAGCAGGGTTTTTTCTGTTTAAAATTAACAACTTACGCTAAAATGGTAGGAAAATCATTCCAAGGAATAATTTGGAAGAAAACCATGACAGCTACAAAATAACCATCCTCAAAAATTATTCAAACAGCAATATGTAAATTTACTATTCACTATAAGTTTTTGGCCAAAGATGCATTCACATAATACACGTTAGCTGTAATGCAAGTTAGTGCCCCCCTCCTCAACTCCTGGAAGCAACTTAACTTTTTATACCAAATTAACTCTTAAAGCCCCAGAAGGTTTTCAATAAACTTCCGCCTCAGTCCCGTAAGGATTTCCCGTATTACGATCAACCAGTTATGAAATTAAAAAATTTGCGTAAAATCCATTTATAATATTATTGTCATACTGACTTCATTTTTAAGGCTAAGAATAGTTATTTTACGCATCCAAAATACTGTACTGAGTTTGAAACAATATTTACCTGTAGTTTAGTACTATTATTTTAGTAATAAAGTATAACGAAAACGTATCTTCGAAAAAAAACCCGTTTAAACTACCAAAAAACATCGTGAATCGAGCGATAACACTAGTGCCGGCAACGGCCGCCATTTCCGGAAGTCGAATACGTCGTTTTTCAAGCATTGAAGAGTTTTTACTTTCCGAGATCTCATTTCTAACGAGATTTGTATCTAGGGACGCATTACGACGCTTCAGGGGTAGCGGGAAGAGACGCATTACGACACCTGTGACTTTAAGAGTTAATATTTTTAAAACTCCATGGTATTTGTACTTGCCAGTAGTTCAGCTGTGCTCTTGTGATTCAAGAGCATGTGGAACTATTCCTTTATACTTCAGACTTATTATATCAATATTAAATTTCTGAAAAACAAAAGAATTTATTATGCACCAAATGCATTTGTGGTATTTTTTTAGAATCATTTTTACCACAGGTGATTCATTTAATCAATATTTTTATTTCTGTAAAACATAAAAATTTATTATGCAATATTTATGTACTTTGATTGGCGTTTTTATATTTGTAATTTAATTGTACTTTTTGTCATTGAAGCAAAGTGTAGATATTGAAGCTAATATTTACTCCTTCTTCGCTACTTCACTTGCTCCCATGGACCTTCATGGTCTGTAAGGGATAATTTTTAATTTTTTTTTTTTACGACAGATGATGCAGCATGAATTGAAATGTTCCTCTGATGAAATTGTAGGAAGAGACGAGCTGAAAAAGAAAAAGGGACAATTACTTTACCTCATCAATGTAGCTAAAAAGGTAAGCATTTGTTTCCATAATAGTTTTTGGAAATCATCTGTCAGCAGTGGCTCTTATTTTATTTAGTGTAGCTTGACATTTAAAAAAATAAAAAATAAAAAATGTTAGAAACTTCACTGAATTCATTGAAAAGGTTTTTTTAAAAATGTTTTTATGCTGTCAATAATGTCCTTATATATAAAAAAAGTCATGGTAGTTGAGCACTTCTTTTTGCCATGCTGTATTTGAACAGAATCAGAATGGTGATGGCTGTAACCCTGACATGTGTCCTATATGTCAACTAGAGTTGGGGGTCGAGGTGAGTATTCGTACCCTGACACGTGTCCTATATGTCAACTAGAGTTGGGGGTCAAGGTGAGTATTGGTACATAGATCTGATTCAAATAAAAAACATAAAAGTTTCTTCTAACATGTGGAAACCTTTCCAATTATTAAAAATATTCAGAAATTACCATTCAAGCAGGTGTGTATATTTTCTTATTTTAAAATAGGTTAAAACCAATTATGGTCAATTAACATTTTATATGATATTCTAGTCATGTTTTATGTCCTTAAATCAAAAGATTACAAGTGTTGCCCTGATTCATATGATTATTTTGTTTACGTGCCCTCCAAATGTTATTAATGGAATCTGACATATCATAAAAATGAACTGACTTTAAAAAAGCATGATTTTATTCAGCTAGATACACACATACCATATTTCTGATTTTAATTTATTTCTCTTTTGTAATGATTATCTAATTAATCAAAAGTTAGTGTTGCCCTGCGGTAGTTGTGCATTCTTGGCTGAATATTGTTTAAACAATATTTAACTTAACATTGAGGGTTTGGATCAAAGCAACACTGTATTAGAGTAATAAAACTCTATTCAATATGTTAACTCATTTTGTTTTTGCCTATGCGGGTCTGGTGAGTTAATATCTGAAATCCTTTTAATGATCTCTCTTAGTGGAGTGTACTCATGTGTGGTCATTGCTTCTGCCTGCGGTGCATCAGGACTTTGATTGACCGCAACCTTGTTGGTGGTCAGCTGCTTGAACGTCGACTCAAGTGTCCAATGTGTCGTCACATGACCCCAGTCAGGGAAATCTCCTATGTTACCACTAAGAAGAAAGAAATGCTTAATATCAAGGTTTGCAATGGCTTCTCAAAATCCACTTTAAAGATATCATAAGCTTTGATATTATTATTTTTTTAAAAACAAATTCACAGCTGTTCCTTAATACCAATCTGCTTAAAAAAATTAGTTCTGCAGCTCTGTCCAACAAATTAAAAAAAAAAAAATTGCCATATCTTGTGGGACGTGGTGGTCGAGTGGTAGCGTGCTTGACTGGCGTACCGATGGTCACGAGTTCGAATCCACGTGAAGGCGAGGATTTGTTCCCAGGGCCTGAGGAGTCCCCGAGTCACCCAGCTCCAAATGGGTACCTAACTAGACAATAGTTAGGCCGCTGGGTAATGCGTGGAACCCCTTATAGCCGTGGCCTGTGACAACTGCATCATTTACCAACAGATCATCTCTCATGGTCTGTGGACGCAATTATCTTCTACATAGAAGGAGCGTCTGTATATCTAAGATAAGACCTTATATTATCTTTAAAAAAAATTTTCGAGGTTAAATATTTTTAGAATGATATTCATTAATTCAGTTTTCGGGAGAAAATTGCAAAAAGTGGGTCACAAAAACTAACTTATGCCTAGAAAAGTAGCAGTAATTTATGTAAAGTACGTCAGCCTTGCAGCCATGAGAAGATAATGAAATTAGATACTATTATTAACTCCCTTTTTTCTTTTGCTAATACCTTACCTATATAAGGCCATGTGCAACTAAGACAATAGCTTGGACCCAAAATGAAAATTTATCATTCAATGAAGTCTGGCAGTTTAAGCAGAGGCGTCACTAGGGTTGGTGTCACCCGGGGCGGTAGCTCATGGTGTAACCCCCTCTCGATTTAGCCCTTAGAACTCCTCCGAGTTTTCCAGTGCAAAAAAACGAGAATATATAGAATTTTACATTCTGGTGTCACTTTACTTATTTTCTTTCTTATCTGATGTTTGGGTTTTTCTTGATGCTCAAATTAAAAACAATTATTAAACTGAAAAGATTTTCCACTTAAAAAATCTCTCTTTTGAGAAGTCTTGTGTGGATCTCCACTTCCCTGTCAAAAATGTTTGTACTATCACAATGCATTTATTTATACCTGAATCGACACTCATAACTCCTTAATTGTATGGGCTGTGTCATTGGACATGTAATATGTACAACAAAACTTGCTGTTTTAAAACTGACTTTAACTGGGAGTTGTGACAATACAGTCAAACCTCTCATTACCAGCACCTCTCACGAGTTTTTCGCATAAAGAGAACAAATTTTAGGAAAAAAGTTGCTCACTTAACAAGCAAAGATTTGCATAATGAGTGACGCAGAAAGGAAAAGTCCCTTTTTCCTGGAAATTCATTTGTGAGCCGGCACTTCCCCCCAATATATTATTACAGTATTATTGCGTATTAAGCACTCGGTCTGTTAGTGTATTGTTTTTGTGTGTAATCAACCCTTTGTACAAATTTGTCTTCAGACAGTATTCATAATGTGCAAAGTGTTATAACCTGTGCTAAAATGTCTTCGAAAAAAAACCACAAGAAGACCATCATAAAAGAGGGAAAAAACTGTTGAAATGCAACGAAAAACCATTAAAAAGAGAGAACTAGGTGGCTAATCTAGCGCGCAACTACAATTGGCCAACATCAACTATCTCATTATTCTTAGGAACAATTAAGGAGATGGATGAGTAGAATGGATTGTCAAGAATGTCTACAAAACAATTACAACACATTTTCATCAAATTTTAAGCGTCTGCAAAAACAAGTGACTTTGGAAAGTTTCCCAGTTATAAAAGGAATAATTATTGGTCATAGATTCATATTTTTTAAAAAGTTTTTTGTTTGAAATCTATATTATATTCTAGTTGTTTCATTCTTAAACAATTCATAAGTAATTTTATTTTAATAAATGTTAATGAATTTTTTTGAAAAATTAGTAATTTTTTTCAGCTTTGAACGGATTATCTTATTTTACATTGATTTGTATGGGATAAATTGTTCTTTAACGAGTGTTTCACTTAATGATTAAGACTCTTCAACGAATTAAACTAATTATGAGAGGTTTGACTGTATTCCCTGTTTTTAATAAAAACAAAACAAATGTATTTTATTTTATACATATAGTAAGATTAAGTGTATCTTCAAATAAGTTACCTTTCAAAAAATATCTTACTCTTATACAAACTTCTCCCTTACAGGGCAGTCACTCCACTAAAATACAAGCTGTCATAGAGTGTCTCATCAGAATAAGGCAGCAAGATCCTACCGCAAAATCTTTAGTCTTTTCTGTTGTAAGTTCTCTTGAACTTGTTGTGATGATCTTCTGACTTGGCAGTTTGATATTGAGACCAGAACAGAGCAAATCATTACAAAATCATTAGTCTGTATTAAATTTTATTTGATCCTGGTTTGAACTTCACAGAAATATTTTTATTTAAAATTGTAATTATTTCATGTAAAAGAAAAAAGGAAATTATGTATTAAAGGAGTATGACTTGGAAAAAAAATCAAACATGAAAAAAAGTATATCCCATATTAAAGGGAAATTTTTAAAATTAAAATATCTTTTTGTATCTAAACAGACATAGTTAAACTGAAGCCTGTTAAGCATTGGTAACCTGTCAAAATAAACATCAATGATAAAATTATTTTTTAAAAAACGGTTGGAATTAAGCAACAGTTTTTAAAAACTCATCACTTTTTAAAATTTAGTGCATATATTTTTTTGGAAAGTTAACAATTAAATCTTCCTCATTTTATGCCGTTCGCTATTTAACATACATGTTTGAAGATATTTTTATTATTGCGTAATATTTAATAATTTCTTGAAGTAATCTTGCATCACAAACTTTTTTTTCAACAAAAATCATAAATGTCATGTTTTCCCCTCTTCCTTCAGTGGGTCAGTGTTTTGGATATCCTGGCTGCCGCTTTGGCTGAGAATAAAATATTGTACAAAAGTTTGCATGATCTCAACTACTTTCAGGTAAGTTTGGTGGTTAGATTCATGAACCCTCAGGCAGTAGTAATTAGAAAAATCTATCCATGTTAAATAAGTTTATGGCACTAATAGAATCTTGACATTTTTGAAACAAGTACAAACTGCCAAAATATTGTGGACTGATAAAATAAAAATTATTTATTATTCATGGGATTTGACTTAGCTGTTTCAGAATGTGAGAAAAATTATTTAAAAAAAAAATTAATTAATAAAAAAAAAGTTTATTGATTTATTATAATAAGACAATCTATGCAACTGTCAGAAAAATTTGACGGCATTCAAATCGGAAAAGTCCATACAAGTTCTCCTGCTCCCTCTCCACTCTGGTGCTAATGGACTGAACCTAGTGGAAGCTAATCATGTCTTGCTGGTGGAGCCAGAGTTAAACTTGGAGGAGGAGGCACAAGCAATCTCCAGAATCTACCGAATTGGCCAGACCAGGTCAGTTTCTTATTGCATGAACTCTAAAACTTGAAATATATGTTTTCTGTAGTGTATTATTGTTTGATAATTATCTCTATGCATACTGTAATTACAGTGAAAGGTCATTTTCAACCTTTTGTGCTGTACTTAAAGAAGAATGCTGTAACATAAGCTCCACGCAGAGAGTCTGTGCAGAAGATATATGGGAAAATTAGGAAAAATACATACTTTTGTTTCATTTGCATTGTGAAACTCAGGAATATTTTGAACAACTTTAGATTAAACATACTCTGTTTTTGTAACATGAAATAATATAATTATTTCAGAAATATATTTTTCTTATATTGGATGTCCAGTCTTAAATTGTAGGGTTATTGCCCTTAAAAAAAAGTTTTTTGGAAAGATTTTTATTTCTTCAAATACTGTCGGATCTCGCTAACTTGAACTTCCCTAAGTCTGAAAACCTCCCTATATTGAATTTAATTGTTAGTTCCAGGCCTAATTCCATAAGACTAATCTATTTTAGAACTCGAAGATTTTTGGCTTCCAACCTCCCTTAGTCGAATTTTCCAATGTTTTTGGGTTATTATTCTGGGGTGACATTTCAGAGCATGTGTTCCGTAGAGCCACGTAAATGGATCCAAAGTCTTATCTCAGTCCATTCCACAAGGGATTAAGTGTCTCTTGCAAGTACCAAAAAATGACTAAGACCAGATTAAGGAGTGGGTTGGAGAAGAGAGACTAATTCCAATCCCTTCGCTGTGTGCTGTGACTCTTTTTTACAAAAGAAAAATCTTACTTCCCCATCCCACTGTGGAGGTAGTAAAGTGAAGGAGGAGAGGGAAGGTGTCTCCTCTCACGGGCATGTGTGGGTATGTCAAAGCAAGTTGGCTTCCTTTCATAAGAAATATCAGACACAGCCTCTCTTTGCTGTCAAGACTTCTAATCGGTATGGCTGTTCCCCCCTCCTCTCAATATCAACGTTGTCCTTGGTAACCTGCATCTAATACCCCATTTTCCCTAACTCAAAAACTCCGTAAGTTGAATTTTTTGTGTGTGTCCCTTTGAGTTTGTCTTGGAGAGGTCCGACTGTACCTCATTCTAAATTGGCAACATGCAATAACTCTTTCTAGGACAGTGGTTCTTAACGTGGGTTCGATCGAACCCTAGGGGTTCGGTGAGTCAGTCGCCGGGGTTTGGCGGAGGGAGGTCAAGACAGCACCCGACTCAAGGCATCTATATTACTACTAATAATGAAGGGTTCGGTGAATGTGCATATGAAACTGGTGGGGTTCGGTACTTCCAAAAAGGTTAAGAACCACTGTTCTAGGACATGTATTTTGAGAATATTCTCTTTTAGTAGTCTTATGTGTTTTAAGTTTGATTTATTTATATACCTATCTGATTTTTTTATATACCTATCTGATTTTTTTATATACTTATCTGATTTTTTTTATATACCTATCTGATTTATTTATATACCCATCCATGAACAAAAGCTTTGTATTATATATCTTTTGTTTTTTTAAATTTTTTATCTTTACTTTTCTAGACAAACCAAAATACATCGCTTCTTAGTGCGGGGCACTATTGAAGAAAAAATTTACCACATGGTCAAAACATTGAGGGTATCAAGGTCAGGGTCGGACGATGAAGGAGAGGCCTTGGAGCTCACAGTGGGGCACATAACATCACTGCTGCAACAACCTGGTCCTGATGATGAGGATGGGGAAGAGGACAGCAACGACACCCTTGATGAGGTCAGGTCCCACAGTAACCTCTCCGGCGGTGGCAATGTCCAAAGAGGTGGTGGTGGTGGGAACGATGTCATTGTGGGGTCAGGTGATGTTGCTGTTGGATCAGGCGATGTTGCTGTGGGATCAGGCAATGTTGCTGTTGGATCAGGTGATGTTGCTGTTGGATCAGGCAATGTTGCTGTTGGATCAGGCAATGTTGCTGTTGGATCAGGTGATGTTGCTGTGGGATCGGGCAACGTTCTGGGGTCAGTTAATTTAGCTGGGGCATCAGGTGATGCTGCTGATGTTGGCAACAGCATATGATAGGTACAGGGAGGAGAAATGATCAGAATGGAAAACAATCAAAGTGAGTCTTTACTTAACAGTCCACAGGAACGGTAACAATAGGCTCACACAACTAACTGCCAACAATGAGTAGAACTATAACTTATCAACTGTCTCCAACCCACTGCCAAACAAGAACTGGTAGTCTGGAGGATCCAAGTCTACTGCTATGTTGGTAACTGAGCCAGGGAGGCTTACCAGCGGCTGGACAAAGGGAACCAGGTCTAGCTGTACTGAATGGCCATGTGACCTCGCCAGTGACCTCACATAAATGGTCAAGTCCATGGTGGACTATTGTGACAACATTGAATCCTGGAATCAATGAACGGGTTGTTGTATAGTTTACACTTGAAGGCACAGCAAAGATGTTAGATGTTAGTAAGTCCCCTCCACAAGGATCCTTGAGGCTTGTGCTTACATTCATCCTAGATGTGCTTCACTGTGACGTTTAAGAATTAGCTGACTTCACATGAACCAATGAGTTTAATTTCCTTGTTTATTTATTGACTTCAAAGCCTGAACTAATGGATCACACACACACACACACAACTGCTCATTAACACTGTTTGAGGTGGCCAAATAAGTCAGATTTATACAGCAATGACCTGATTGTAGAAACAATGGCATTTTGGATGTTAATGTTAGTATCTAGACTCTTCTGGAGACAGCAGTTTATCAGGCATGTGGAAGTCATCATTTTACTACAGCATCAATTTAACTGAGATTTGCTGTTCTGCCGGAAATCTCTGGAAGTTATGCTACAGTTCACCTACACTAAAAATAAAAACAACTACCTTTTGTTTTACCAAATTCTTATTGTGACTATCATTTATCCTGTATTTTGCTTATCTGTGACCAAATTTTAACCCAATTATAAGACCTGGAGATGAATTTTTTAGAATAACTCAATATTGTTAATTGTACGTCAATGCAAGATTGTCATATAAATTGGATGCCACTCTTATACAAAGAAATATTGCCTTCCTGCATGGAATGATGCACTTTTAATTGATAGTGTCATTGTACATTTTAAATCTTTAATTTATACCTCATTATTGTATATTTTCAATTAATACTTTATGTTTTTCATGTATATTTTAAAAAAAGTTTTACATCATGATCCCAAATAAAAGATTTCCATGTTATTAATAAAACTTGAGTTCAAACTTGATATCTTTCTTTTGGTTTGATTTTATTTGGCTTGATTAAATACTTTTTTTTTAAATATTGAAAGGACCATGTTCATTAAAGTTAAAAGATTTTTAATGTTAGAGAGGAAGTTAATTTTAAATGCACATTTAAAAGCACTTTGTTATTTTTTAATTGTTTTGTTTAACTAGAACTTGACTGAGCTACAGAGTAAGCTATGTTTTGTTTAACTAGAAGTAGACTAAGCTAGAGAGTAATCAGTGTTTTATTTAACTAGAACTAAACTGAGCTAGAGAGTAAGCTATGTTTTGTTTCACTTGAGCTAGACTCAGCTAGAATAAAGAGTAAACAGTGTTTTGTTTAACTAGAGCTAAACTCGGCTAGAGAGTAAACAGTGTTTTGTTTAACTAGAGCTAAACTCGGCAAGAGAGTAAACAGTGTTTTGTTTAACTAGAGCTAAACTCGGCTAGAGAGTAAACAGTGTTTTGTTTAACTAGAGCTAGACTGAGCTAGAGGGTAAACAGTGTTTTGTTTAACTAGAGCTAGACTCGGCTAGAGAGTAAACAGTGTTTTGTTTAACTAGAGCTAGACTGAGCTAGAGAGTAAACAGTGTTTTGTTTAACTAGAGCTAGACTGAGCTAGAGAGTAAACAGTGTTGTTTAACTAGAACTAGCCTCAGATATATTCCCACTCCCCCTGAGAAAAGGTGGAGAACACTTATATAATTTAACAAATAGATCCATATCAATAATACGCTGTTTGAGGAAATAGCAAGGATATACATATTTGTAAAAAAAAGATCTTCACAACTACAAGGGAAAGGGTGAATTCAATCTATATGTAGAACAATATTTTAGTCCTTGAACTTGAAATCTGAAGCAAACGTTGTTGGTTCATTACCTTAAAAATAGAAGTTAATAATAATATTTATGAAAATCATTCTATGAATTTTTAGCCAGCAAAACATTAAAATTTTAAACTTTTTGAACTTCACAGAATTAATTTATTTAAATATATATATATTTTTTAAAAAACTAGCGGTAGTTTGCTTTCTGTGGACCGCGGATAACAGAAAAACTAGACTTACCTGAAATAAAAAGATCTATCAATTTAATGATTCACTTTTCACTAATTGATGAGTAATTTAACTAACCTGGGCCTTTAGTTGTAATGTTTAAATGAAATTAAAGGCACATATAAATATATTAAAAAAAACTGTTTTTAAACAATGTTTTCTCTGGTTATTCTTGGTTAATATCATTTCTCCATACCATTTAT
>MUZC01000249.1:193972-232195 GCA_002072015.1 Radix auricularia
ACACACACACACACACACACACACACACACACACACACACACACACACACAATATTCAACTGAATAACTATATTTAAATAAATTGCTGGAGTTAGCACCTCGGTGGTTTGGTAATTTAAATGAATTTCAAAATTACAATTTCATGAATTTCTCTTGCATCCTTTTGTATTCACGTGAGTGAAGATTATCGTCAATTAGTCGAAAATACTTATATTCAATTTCCTACATTCTAAAAATGTAAAGCTGGTTTTCCAACAATGAGTATTATTAAGACGAATTACAGGACTCGGATCAGTAACAACGTTCATTCACCGTTGAATGAAGCATTGTCCTAAGCCGAGCAATGACTTCATAAACTTTCAAAAATGAGCAGGCTTTTATGACCCATTGGTTAAAGTTATTAAAATTACAAAATCTTACATATGTAGGCCTATTAACAATGGTTACTGTATTGCTTTTAACTTTTTAATATAGTTCTATGGCTTTTTCAATATGTTTTATGTCTTATTTTCTCGTTATTAAAATTCTGTCAAAATAGGAAAAAAAATTAAAATTAAAACAATGTTTGTCATCGTCAACATATTTTTAGTACAAAATGAAATAGAAATTGAATAATTTTAATTGTTGGATTACATAATTTGTATCCAAATATACATTAATAACACAAATATTATATTTCAACTTGATCTATATGGTTGTACAAATGTGTACATATTTTGTCAGTGAGATAGAGCACTAAAGACTTGATCTTAAAATAAAACTTTTTTGTACACTTCGGATGTGCATCACTATTTATTTGCCAGTAATGGTTGCACGACAAGGCGCCGGTGCTAATATATTTTATCGATTACGTCGTTCTTGAGAAAATGTAGGTGATATGATAAGAAGTTTTAATTCCTTTTAAACTCATTTGAAATTTAATTTCAACACTGTGAGACATAGTATTATTATCTTGTGTGAGTAAAAATATTTTATTGACTTAAATATTGTTTACAAAAGTAAATTCAATTTATTCAAAAAATAATATCCAATTTAAATACTGCATACATTTATACTTACGAAAACTATGAAATTAATATATTAAGGTTGATCTATTTGTATCATTGACTACAACACCATCGCAGCGACAGTAGTTGTAATAAATAAAACTACATTAAGTCACTTAACTTCGATCCCTACATTTAGGGATACAAATTCAATAATATGCCATAATATTCGAATTTGTCGGGTAACGCTATTTTTCTATTTGTAATAATTTATCAGATTGGTAACTTGAACGTCGAAACTAAATCAACATAATTAAAATTGATTAATTACTGATATCATAGAGACAGTGACGATCATTGACTATTAATATACTTTTAAAAAATTTAATAATTGATTAAAAAAAATTCACACCTTGTATTGTCACGCAACATTTTTAGAAAACATTTCATATTTCCAGCCCTTGGCAATGAAGAACATAGTTGATGCAAAGTAGTTGCCGCCCACGACAATAAAGACCAGTGGAGACAAATGAAACACAGGTGATTATTTTTTTAAACTGTCGAGAGGGGTGGCCTCTACGTGGCTCGACAGACGATTAGAGTCGCGGAACTGACCGCGACCTGAAACTGACAACTCCTGACAGGCAATGCCAAAGTCTGACATGCTAGGTGTTAGGTGCTAGTCACATATTATTACAGTCGCTGTACAGCTCTAGGCAAGGCATTTAGATGCAATGCCGATGATGAAAACCAAAGTACCCGTTTAAGGTCGGGTTACTCAGAAACGACCATTTCGTCCCTTCTCAATTATCTAGCAATGCCACTGAGCTTTACCAGTTTAGGGCCAGGAGCGCCAGTACGGATTAGCAAAAGAAACAATAAGAACGCAGCGGACGCCAGCTCTGAGGAAACCTTCAAGTGGGGGTTAAATCTTAGGTAGGTCATTAATGATCCCTAGCAACGCGCTGGTCCTAGCCATAGAGACTCGTAAGCTTTGCCGTGGTGGAGCCGAAGTGATAGCGAGTCGAGGTGGGGAAAATTCCACCCCTTCTTCGGGAGGTTAACTTAGTTGGAAACGTTTGCGACCTAGTGTTCTGGACGCCCAGGTGGCCGCTTCTAGAAGCGACCGCTCGGTAGTGCTTCTCAGCTTTTGTGTCCCATTGGGGGCTAGAGAGCTGAGGGGACTTTATGGGAATGCTGATTTTCTACCATATGTAGGATTATTATTTTAAAAATTTGTTGATGACATGTAGTATATAACCAACCGAATTATGCCAAATATTTTAGGGCTGTAGGGGCTCGTGTCGCTAACACGTCCAGGCATGGAAAAAATTTCCTATGCTCCCGTGGCCGGCGCATAAGAAAATTCCTGCCGGTTCGCCACATTAAAATATTTGAGAACCACTGGTTCAGAAGATGAATGGGGGTCGTCGAAAAGTTCCACGTAACTCTCTGAGCATTCTCCTCCCCCCCCCCCCCCCACAGCCCTTCAAACAAACTTCTATCCGGTGCCAATGAAATTCAATCCCAGCGCAGACAACCAAGTCTATTTGATCGGTACGGTTATAGTAGTACTAGTAGCGACACCGTACAGGCATATCACATTTCCGTCCTCTTAAGGATGAATAGTTTTTGAGTGCAGTGGGGAAAATTGAAGCCAAAAGGAAGGGATTCCGTGAAATTCCCTCATCAGCTTTGACTTAAACCTTAAACTATTTCACGTCTGTGACCTAGTGATCAACAAGTGACGTCGTAACGGCTAAGTCGCCTGGCACACACGGGGTAGAGAAAGGACATCAAAAGGTGGGGACGGGCAGAGCCGAGTTCATTTTAAAAGCTAACTTATCTTTGAAGACTAAAACAGCCGCTCCGCATTTAGATCAAGTCGATATTGGTGTCTTCCATATGTGCTGGAAATTCCCGATTAATTAAAAAAAAAAATTTAATTAAAAAAACGTTTTTACTGTCGCTCTCCCCAAACCGGGAAACAGGCACTTAAAACAGGGGCCCCACGATTAGTAGGGTACTCTTAACAAATATCTTAATTAAAAAAAATTATATATATTTTTCAATTAATGTTGCCCGTTAATTCTTCATTTTATTTCTCAAATGTGTTATCATTGTGCTTGCATTTTTAAAAATATTTTTATTTCATTTAAAAAAAAAAAAGGAATTTCCTTGCAGAGAAAAACGTTAAAGATTGTCCTGGCCAGCGTCCAGCGTTCTCTTCGTGGTAGAAAAGGCGCATTTGTAGCGTAATGCAATTATGTAATGTAATAAATTTTAACATGTGTGTGTGTGGGTGTGTGCGCGTGCGTGCGACAGCTATTTAGCCCTTTCTAAAAAAATAAAACCTTTTTCTTTTTAATTAATTACTTTTCTTTAAAAAATAAAGATTGATCTTAATAGTATAATCTTGAAATAAGTAAGCTTAAATATCTTTGCAAAACATGTGACAGATATGGATAGATTTAAGGGGAAAATACATACGAATATTATATGCATGCAGGGATATTTTCCTTTGGAATGGCCATCAACAAGTGAAATATTTTTAGCGACTAAAATAATAGACCACAACTATTTGAGGGCAAATAATTTTGAGTGGAAAATATGCTGTCATAAAGGAGAACCTTTGGTAGTAGAAAGTTTTAAAAAAAAATATTTTAAAAAAACCAACCCACACAAATTGACTCTAGATAAAAAACGAGGATGAACTCTTGATGCAACGATTTTAAGGGACACTCCAGGCTATTCATATTTGGAGTCTGGTGGGGGGGGGGGGGGCAACCTATTCAAACTTGTGAGCGTATGACTCTAGATAAGAGGGCTAAGGCGCGGTGCTTATTATGATATTTTCATGGTAATATGTCGTGGTGTTATGACATTTTAGTGGTGTTATGTCGTGGTGTTATGACATTTTAGTGGTGTTATGTCGTGGTGTTATGACATTTTAGTGGTGTTATGACGTGGTGCTATGACATTTTAGTGGTGTTATGACGTGGTGTTATGACGTGGTGTTATGTCGTGGTGCTATGACATTTTAGTGGTGTTATGTCGTGGTGCTATGACATTTTAGTGGTGTTATGTCGTGGTGTTATGACATTTTAGTGGTGTTATGACGTGGTGCTATGACATTTTAGTGGTGTTATGACGTGGTGCTATGACATTTTGGTGGTGTTATGACGTGGTGCTATGACATTTTGGTGGTGTTATGACGTAGTGCTATGACATTTTAGTGGTGCTATGACGTGGTGCTGTGACATTTTAGTGGTGTTATGACGTGGTGCTATGACAATTTCATGGTGTTATGTCGTTGTGTTATTTAATTTTCAGAAAATTATCATGATGTAATGACTTGGTGCTATGGCATTACCTTTATGTTATGACTTGATTCTATGGCATTACCTTCATGTTATGACTTGATTCTATGGCATTACCTTTATTTTATGACTTGATTCCATGCCCATACTGTGGTGCTTGCTAGTTTGACATTAGAAACAGACCTTGACAGTAGTCAGACCTTGACAGTAGTCAGACCTTAGCAGTAGTCAGACCTTGACAGTAGAAACAAACTTTGACAGTAGTCAGACCTTGACAGTAGTCAGACCTTGACAGTAGTCAGACCTTGACAGTAGAAACAGACCTTAACAGTAGTCAGACCTTGACAGTAGTCAGACCTTGACAGTAGTCAGACCTTGACATTAGTCAGACCTTGACAGTAGTCAGACCTTGACAGTAGTCAGACATTGACAGTAGTCAGACCTTGACATTAGAATCAGACCTTGACAGTAGTCAGACCTTGACAGTAGAAGCAGACCTTGACAGTAGAAACAGACCTTGGCAGTAGTCAGACCTTGACAGTAGTCAGACCTTGACAGTAGTCAGACCTTGACAGTAGTCAGACCTTGACAGAAGAAGCAGACCTTGACAGTAGAAACAGACCTTGACAGTGGACAGACCTTGACAGTAGTCAGACCTTGACAGTAGTCAGACCTTGACATTAGAATCAGACCTTGACATTAGAATCAGACCTTGACAGTAGTCAGACCTTGACATTAGAATCACACCTTGACATTAGAAAAAGACCTTGACATTAGAAGCAGATCTTGACAGACTTTACTTGTTCGAGGAATACATGCGGTGAACCTATGACACGCGTGCCACAGTCGGCACGCAGAGACACTTCAGTCGGCACGTGACTAAATATTTCTTCCATACACACTCCATCTAACTAAGCCAAACCCCGATTTTCGGGTTCCATTGGAGTGTTTGCACTTTGCTATAAATAAGTGGGTTTAGGTTGAATTGTGGGTATGTGGCAATAGTCATTCATCATCATTTTTATTGTGGCTTTGAATTGGGCTAGATCCAACGCCCCTCAGTTTGTGAGGCGAGCTCACTATTGACTTCGCCATAAAACCGCAAATATAGGGTTACCAACGGAAAGTAGTATTTAATTTTATGTTCTTATAGACTGGTTAAAGTTCTTTTTATGGTTTTTAATTTTTTTTTCAATAATTGATCTATTATTGTATCTTATCTTTTCCGATACAGACGCACCTTCTATACAGAATATTATTGTGTAATACGCTTATCCATGTCCATTGTTATGTCTATTGCATTTTTATAAAAGTTTTAAATTATATTTATATATATATATATATAATTATATATGGCTGATATTGATTATTTATTGTGCGATTAATCTGGAATAATAAATTGATCAATCGATTGTTTCGTTTAATTATCTTTTATATAACGCATATATAGATCCCGTTAGGTCACGTTTCATTATTTAGCGAAATCTTTTAATAAGTCGCAGTAATAAATTCCATGTCCACAAATTTCGTGATTTAAGACACAAAATTCGTTCTAATATGCAAGAAATTAGAAAGAAAAACCTCTTTGATTACGTATGCACGTCTAAATAAATATATAAAATTCGTGGGTAGGGAATCCAACTAAAAATTTCAAATAAATCAAACATACACAAAGAGTAAATCATAAGAAAGAGATTGGTTTCAGCTGTCCAGTGACACCTAAATCATCCTTCTATCTTTTATTGGAGAAAATTTATGATTTTTTTTAAGGGAATTAATTTTCCGCCTGATTTACCTTTGTAATTAATTCTAAAAACTTTGATCGAATTTTAGCTCTTCACACATTATTTAAAATTATTTTGTTTATAACATTGTAATTAATGAAGATAGGCCCATGCAATTTGGAGGATACATTATTAACAAATACTTACACGTCGTGGAAAAAGTATGTAGGTTTAAAAAACAACAACAACAACAACACCAACAAAATATTTGATAAACTTGAGCAAAAATGTAAGAAATATCTTCTCAAATTTGACACGTTACAATTAATTCCAATCCATTGCAATTTTAACGATTTTTGACTAAGAAATCGGTAATTTCCGCAGCAAATATATATATATATATTTATATATATATATTAAAAAAAAAATTTTTTTTTGAGGAAGGATTCTCAGATTGGTGACGATTGTAAACTGTTCATTAATGGCATGACGCCGCCATTGAAACTGTTCGTCACCAGACGCCATTGTGGAGGCGGGAAGGATGCTAGAGAATTGTAGTGGGGGGGGGGGGGGGAAGCCGCCCCACTAGAAATCCTTGGTTTACTCAGCTAATAGGAGCCGTTGTCGTTCTTTGGAACACTTGGATTTCTCCCTCCATCTCGCATTTGACTCCTTCGTTTTCAACGCCCCCGTCCCCACCCCAAGCCCCTTGAAGAGGCTTCACTGCGACGACAGAGTCGCGAAAAATCTGGAAGGAAAGGGGGGGGGTGGTGGAAAATTTGTATAGAAGCGGCTCGTGCTCGACCTGCGCTGACCCTTCGCTCCACCCCATTCTTAGATCGGCCGGTACCGGGACGTGACGTAAACAAAACCGCGGCGCAAAGGAGGCCGGGATGGCTCTTTTCCTGGACGTGACGCTACGACTGCTGGGCCGACTTACGACTGGGCGATACGTCTGTTCTCGTCCCCTCGACGTTTTGTTTTTGATTTCCCTCCTTCCCATCACAGCCGGGGGATGGGGATTGCTTTCAGATCGAATGTTATTACAGAAGAAAGGGACAGCGCTTAGAAGTCGGCTGGTCCAGGTTCGCATCGAAATAATGAACGACTGTTTCTAATTCTGGGGATCTTCCTTCCTGTCCCCTTCCCCTACCCTGAACTTTTCTGATTCTTGGAATACTATAGACTAGAATTGACCATCGAGATCTTCCCACCGACTATCTGGTATTAAATTACTGAGTTTAAGCACAATATGAAACAGTTTCGAAACACTGTCAGGAATAAACAATAAAATTCCAGGAGTAACTGACGGGTGAATATCATTAAATGACTTGAAAAGAACTTTAAATGACAAGTTTAAAAAAAAAGAAGAAGAAGAAGGCGAAAGACTTAAAGTCACAATATCCAGAAAAAACATTCTGGTTATGGGGCAACAGAAACACTTGCTATGTCTGCTGTCTCGTGTTGGTCGAGTGATGGCAGCACGTAAGGCAGGTATCTTAAACATCACTTCGTCTCTGAAGAGAAAATTCCCAGTGAATTGATCTCTCTAATATATTTCACTCTCAGTTTATGACGTTTGGCAATTAAAAGTAAATTAAAATAGATTTTTAGGGGCTTTGTGGGTTGAGCTAATTTTTTTTTCTATAATTATAATTACTTTATGTGGGCTCATCTTGGTGAAAGTGGGGCGTTGTCAAAACGACAGACAAGTCATT
This sequence comes from Radix auricularia, assembly GCA_002072015.1. Classification (NCBI taxonomy): domain Eukaryota; kingdom Metazoa; phylum Mollusca; class Gastropoda; family Lymnaeidae; genus Radix; species Radix auricularia. The sequence continues at coordinate 201,721 of MUZC01000249.1, forward strand.
ACGTCATCTGGGCGAGGGCTGGACTTACAGGGAATTCTTGAATAGAGAGAGGGTAAGAGAGTTATGCGGGGGTGGGGGGGGGAGGATTAATACAGTAAACTTTTATCGTTTGGTGAGCCGCTGGCTCTGGACGTGCCTGTGGCGGCCCCCGGAGATCAAGCGAACAGTTTGTGCAATATGGGTGATGGAAATGTTGAGGCTAAGTCTTGCTCCTCGGAATCTGCGGTGGGGGGTGGCGTTCTTGTTTGCTCGCCGTTTAATCCACTCATATCGTATGGAAGCCGAGCACTAGAAGTTATTAATATCTGAATTGTTTTTTTTTGGGTGGGGGTGGGGTGGGGGTGGCAAGAGAGTCGAGATGGCACGGGTGAGGAAGGGTCTGGTGTTAGAGTAAGATCCATCATTCTGAACCAGGGGGTGGGGAGCGAAGGAGATGTAGGTCCTGGTACTGCATTTTTTCACGGACTGAGGTGCAAAAAACTTCAGTCCCTGCCCCTGGCGTAGATTATCCTCGGTAAAGTGGTGGAGAATATCATTTATCATTTTTGGGAATGCATATAACATCGGGGGTCTGATCGTTAATTTTTTAAGCAATAAAAGTTTACATTCTGAAGTGCAGAATAAAACAAAGAATGAGACTCGAAAATCATGTGAAATTCAAACATTTTCAGGCAGAGGCGTCAGTAGGGTTGTTGTTACCCTGTCCAGTGACTCATGGGGTCTACCCCTCATGACTTACCCCATTGACCCCCTCAGTCTGTCAGTAGGGTTGTTGTTACCCTGTCCAGTGACTCATGGGGTGTACCCCTCATGACTTACACCATAGACCTTCTCAGTCAGTCGGTCCCAAATAATGAGAATATACAGAATTTTACATATTGGTGACACCTCTGTTAATGATGTCACCCGGTGAGGTCCACACCCCCTACAGTGACACCTCTGTTTTCGGGTGTACACTGTATATATCATGTTGTGGACAGCGGATCAAGCTGTCGAGTCGATGAAATTCTTCTTATCTTCCTATCTTATTTTTACCTATTACAGAAACTTCTTTACAATTATTATTGCGTCCTACTTTTATCCATGCTTTATGTCTAATCTTGAATTTTTATTAGAGTTATAAAAGTTGATACATACATGCCTCTTTAATGGATTATCATTGTTTCTGCAACATTAAAAAAGGCGTAAGCGCCTCTTAAAAACTATGGCGGAAGGGTTATTACTTGACATTCAGCATAAGTTTGTAGTATGTGTCCTTGGATAGATTTAGCATAAGACATGCGTGCTGCGCGCCACACTCTTTAATTTTAAGTTTAAGTCATAAAATATTTCAATTATCCTGGGTGGAAGGAAAATGTGATGTCTTTTCCTTTCCGATTCGAAAAAAACGTGCGTTTTTAGAAAAGCTTTTTTAAAAACAACATATATTTTTATTTATTTTATCAATATTATCAATTTATTGGCAGTCTGCGCGTCGAAGGTAGCCGTGCATTGTCTAAACATCAAAAGCGTTTTAGCTGCTCTCTTTTTCGGAATAGTTTGCAGACGTTAAAATACGAATGTTGCACCTCACGGTTGCTAGTATTTCACCATGTGGCTCCGTTTTAACTCTCACACGTTCGTTACGTGCTGGTTACATCACTGAACTCATGCGTAGTAGACAAATGATCTATTACTTTAATAAATATCGTTAGGTCTTGTAGATGTTATATACTATAAATACAGTTACCATATAATTAATTTAATCAGTAGGGGCGCACACAAATAATACTTATATAATAACATCCACTCACATAACCGAGTGATCTACTCTTTCCTAACATTCTCTCGACTTGTTTTAACTGATTTAGTAGCTCAAGTGCCACTCCCGACTACACTACACACACAATATATATAAATATAAATATAGTTCCTTCCTCATCCCATGACATCTCACCCAGTGCAAAACATTTCATAGAGATTTGGTAAGGTGAACACATTTCATAGACATTTGCTAAGGTGAACACATTTCATCAACATTCGATAACAATAAATAGATAATATTGATAAAAAATATATATTGTTTTAAAAAGTTTTTCTTTTTATAACGCACGCTTTTGTTCGAATCAGAAAGGAAAAGACATGGCAGCAAAACTGTTAGCGAGTATCAATAATAATAATAATAATAATAATAATAATAATATTAATAATATTAATAATATTAATAATAATAATTACCCCCCCACTTTGTTTACAAATTTTGCTCTTCTTGCTGAATTTATAGCCAAAACAATATTATTTCCGTTGAGCATCTCACAGTGGAATAGAAGGATTAATTATCATATACTAAAGTGTTTAAAAAGGGGGGGGGGCGTGAGTTTTGAGATGATCCATACTGCAATTAACTACCTCTAAAAATTCCACATGACAACATAATTAAACACCAACCCCCCACCTTTAAGCCCCTCTGATCATTGTCTAATTTAACTGCCCGTCCATGCAGCCTCACTATCACACCGTTCTCCGCTCAGAAAGCTCATTTCCGAAAATTCCAGTGACCTAGCCAAGAGCGACATTTCATTTCGAGCCTCGGTTTGAATACTTCCGGGGCAAATCCTGAGTGCGCATAGTAGCCTACTTCTTAATACTTTTAAATGATGAAACTGAGTGCTGAATGATCGACTTATCCACACAATTGGTAAATTAAAACTCATTCTAACAGATTACATTGATTGCTTCCAGCGGATGCCAAAATGTTTGATTCAGCTTATTTTAAGTATCGGGAACCTCAAATCAGGAAATTGTAATTTACAGTAAATATTGTAAACATTGTAGAAGACCATTTTTGAAGGGACAAAATTTCGTATGTAGTAACTGATTCACAACGAATAAATAAATACAAAAATATATAAAAAAGCTTTGATGAGAAATATTATCCTTTCAAATCGTTAAGACCACAAGCATGACTATAAATAATTTATAGCGTTACTTATCTGTTCTCATATAGCTGAATGGTGTTCTCTCTCACGATTATTTACGATTGTTTACAATTGGTAACGATATTTTAAAATTTGAAGAAAAAACAAACAAACGGAGATTTGACTCTTTTTTGTGTGGATTGGTTGGGGTGTTTTAATATTTTTAAAAAAAAATTGTCTACAGTTTTTTAAAAATAAACCAATAGCTACGGACTGTCCCTATATTTTAGCTAGCAGGCTGTTAAAAGGTAGGTTACATTAACAATAATAATTATTCATCATTTATCAGTTTTCAAATTTAATTCCCAAGAATTTCACGGCACACATGGATATTCTAAAACAAACACATTATAACTCCCATGCACATAATTAATCTCATGAAGTCTACAGCATAAATCTCATGCACCCCATAATGTAATGCAAATCACGAATCTCACATACCACAATACAAAACCCATACCAATCTGCCTAAATTTTAAATTTCTTTATTTTTGTGTATGTTTCTTTAAAAAACAATAGTAAAAAAACAAAAATAAAAACATTTCAAATCTTGCTCTTAATACAGGAGAATTACACATATTTGGCTAAGTTTTTTGTGAGAATATTACAATATTTTTCAAACTTTAAATTAATAATTAGGTTAATGCGGAGTGCTATCATAGTACACTTAGAAAGAGAGATAATCGCTGTGATATTATCTTATTTTATCTATACAGACGCTCCTTCTCTGCAGAAGATAATTGCTTCCACAGATCATGATGGATGAGCTGTTGACAAGTGATGCAGCGTTCACAGGCCACGGGACGCCCTAGACCCCTGGAACAATCCTTGCCTTCACATGGATTCGAACCTTTGACCATCGTACGCCAGTCGAGCGCGTTACCTCTCGACCACCGTCGACAATGACTGATGGACAATGTCTCTCATGATTATAAAGACATGACTAATGGACAATGTCTCTCATGATTATAAAGACATGACTAATGGACAATGTCTCTCATGATTATAAAGACATGACTAATGGACAATGTATCTCATGATTATAAAGACATGACTAATGGACAATGTCTCTCATGATTATAAAGACATGACTAATGGACAATGTCTCTCATGATTATAGAGACATGACTGATGGACTATTTCACTTATGATGTAAAAGTCCCGGCTGTTGATGAGGACTAGCAGAGATGATTGATGATGAGTGATTTAAAAGAAATGGCATTTAATTATAGAGATAATAAAAGACAGATAATATAGAGATCTATGGCGGATTAAGGGGGGGGGGCTGAACGGGCTAAAGTCACGGGCCCCCGACGGTTTAGGGGCCCCCAAACTTTTTATATTTTATAATAGAAGTGTACAAAAGTGTACAAAAGTTTGCACGAACCCTTGAAAATATAATAAATTAATTAATACTATCTATACAACTTATCGCGTTCAGACATGATAGTATTGATAATACATTTTCGAGAAGTTCCGCTGGCCGTGTGGGTATAATACATGCTCGTGGGGCTACCGGTGTCGGGTTCCATTCCCAGCAAGGGCATATATTTTTTTTCTTTTCACACTCAATTATAACTACCGCGAACACATCAAACAGTTATTTCTTCGTGTTCGTTTTTTTTTCATTATTAAAATTTAGTTACAGTCTTATATTAGCTGTTAACAATAATTTTATTTTAAGAATGCTGGCTGGATAGGGCCCCCGTTTGATTGCAGCCCAGGGCCCCGTGCAGTCTTAATCCGCCCCTGATAGAGATGGTCATAGAGAGATAACAGCGATATGGTCATTTCAATGTGTTATTATATAGATTATTATAGAATTATAGAACGATTTTAACAAGAATAAGCATTAGCATATAGATCTATAAGTTTTAAGGATTTAAAGTATTTTCAAAATATTTTTTTTTATTTGAAGCAACGGAAATTCCCTTTTAAGCCAACGCTGGAAAACCCCATAAATGGAGGACTGTGAAATTTCAAGAAACAATAATACAAATTCGTCACCTGCGACAAGCAAACACACCAAGAAGAGAAAATTGTCAACACTGGAAATTTTCCTCGTCCTCTCTCTCCCCTCCCTTCACCCCACCCACTCTTTAAAACAATATTTGCCTTTGCGCACCTTGTCATGGGTTTGTTTCAGAATGACCTTCGGCTCCCTTGTGCTTTAGTTGGTGAATTACCTTATGCCTTATGACTTATGCCTTAAACAGTGCATTCCACAAAGTATGTTTTGAATTTTCGGATTTGAGTTCTGTAGTGGTCTTGTGTTGTTCTGGAATGAAAATAAGGATAATAAAACAGCAGCAGGACAAAGAAAAAAAAGAAAAAACAAAACAAAACAAAACAACAACAGACCAACCAAACCCAACAATAAATTTGTCTTTTATCAGCGTGAGGCTGTTATGGAAGACATAGTTATTGTGGCTCCTTTCTCAAATATGTTTCCTCAACCATTTCTATAAATTAAGCCAAAACATTAAGGTCCAGTTACCAATCGTCTTCAATGACTCAGAATTCATCGTCCCATTTTTAAGTACAATCATCACTTTATGTAATGTTATACACTGATAATATAATATAATATAATATAATGTAATATAATATAATATAATATAATATATGAATTTATACTGTTTAAACCTTACACTGAAAACTATCATCACTTGTATATAGTTGCCTATCATTCTCCTATTGAAGTCGGAATGGCACATGTGTTGTGTATAAGTGGGTTTTTATCTTACTGCTGTCTTGAGTAGTCGAGTTTTTGTTCTTGTTGTTTTTTTGTCTTTTACTGAACTTTAACTCCCTATAAATAAATGTTTAAAAAAATATTTATGCCTTTTAAATTGAAGATATTGCTGTTCGTCCATGTACAGAAAATAATTAAAAATAATCTGGATTGGTTGGATCACAATTTCATTATCCTTTTTTTTCTCATGGAGGAGAGGCAGGGGCGGATTAAGACTGCACGGGGCCCCGGGCTGCAATCGAACGGGGGCCCTATCCAGCCAACATCCCTTAAAATAAAATGATTGCTAAAAGCTAATATTAGACTGTAACTCAATATTATTAATGAAGAAAAAACGAACACAAAGAAATAACTGAAGTGTTCACCGGTATGTTACAATTGAGTGTGAAAAGAAAAAAAACAACTTACATTCCTACTCAGGGAATCGGTCCCGACACCGTTTTCATGACAAGCCTATGCTCTTTGCACACGGCCAGCGGAGCTTGTCTAAATTGAGAAATTTTTTAAAATTATAAACTATTAGGACTATCAGCTGTGAATCGTGATCAGTTTAATAGATACTATTTTAAAATTTATTTTATTTTCAAGGGTTCGTGCAAACATTTGTACAACTTTATTATAAAATATAAAAAGTTTGGGGGTCCCCAAACCGTCGGGGGCCCTGGCTTTAGCCCGTTCAGCCCCCTTAATCCACCATAGAGGAGAGGTGACTATTAAATTTTTCTCATGGAGAAGAGCCGGCCATTACATTTGTTTTTTTTTTAAAGACTACAATGACATGCAAATAAGTTTAGTGTTGTCTCTGTGGATGCCATTGAATCCAGGGAGAATTCATTGTTAAAATACTCTGGAAGTAACTCTAAATAATCTAACGCCACATGCGTTAGGAGTGGATGAAACTTGAAATTGAGGAAAAGTTCTTCTCCGGGTGACGCCTCGGGTCCGAAGGTTACCCCCCCCCCCCAACTGTACAGGAGTGGACTGTGAGAACGTCATCACAGGGGTGTTAACTCTGCCATATACTTGACGAACACAAGATCGCAGTGTACCGCCATCTCCCCCTGCTCGAATGGTCAGACGTGACCTCATTATGACAACTTTACGAGATATGAGATAGCCTCTAAAACATATCAGCATTTCTCTCCTAACTTGCAGACGTTGAACCTTTTCAATTAATGACGTAATTATTACAATCAGTAACAATGTTCTTATTACCATGTGTGTAGTCTTGACTGAAAATTAATCAATTTTTAAATTTATTTCTTAAAATTGTAAAGTGAAATTTTCAACGTGTGGATCCTACTTTTAACTTCAGTATAACGCTAAGTAGAAAGTTCTGGCACGAAATATTATACAATGAAACAAAGATTTAACATAGTTATAACACGTTTGGGTGGTAAATGAAAAATAATTACAAGATCAACATCCAGGAAAGTGATTTGAAAACATTTTTATTAAGGTAAAGTAATTTTGTTTAGAATTTCTTTTAACTTTAACCCCTTCCAGCTTTCACCAAATGCACACATTATTTGTATCTATAGGAAAATATAAATTACCAAACCACCATGTTATACATTATACCACATATTTATTACATCAACAATATTGAAATCTCGCATAATAAAGGAAGATGCTACGTGCATAGACAGTAATTATTATTATTTTTAGCACCGAACGTGGTTGTATTATTACGCACCAAACGTGGTTGTATTATTACGCACCAAACGCGGTTGTATTATTACGCACCAAACGTGGTTGTATTATTACGCACCAAACGCACATCGGTTATTCATAGAACGCTCCAAAGGAGTCAGTCAGTAATGAGGATGATTATATTGTAATAATACAAGTAACAAAACCCGTCCAAGGACTTTCCGCAGTCGTTTCGGTGGCATGTTATAACTCGCCTCGACCAGTCGTCTCAACCGGCCATACATGTGCATCACGTCAAAAATACTATTCATAATAAATAACACGTAAAAAAAAAGTACCGCTCAAAATAAAATCTTGGTAAAGAATACTGCACCAAAAAAATAACTCGTTTTGCACGTCCGCTTTGACGTCTTCAATATGTAAATGAGATTTAATTTTTCTGATTGGCTGTGGAGTGTGAGGGACCAATCGCTATCGATGACCGGACAGAAAACTGCCTTTTATCATATAGGATTGTATTGCACTGCCTGTTTTTAAACAATAATATATGTACAGGGCGTGCTGAGCTAATAGTTTGACGGAAATGGGGAAAAGGAAATAAAGAAGATAGAAAGAATAGAAAAAATAGATAAGAATCCGCTTTAGAAAATAAAATTCTAGGTGTAAATGAGTGGGTTGTGTGGGATGGTAGACACATAAATATATATACAAAAATATTAAATTATAATGAAAAAATTACGACAAAAGTAAAATATTAAAATAAATTCTGAACCAAAAAAAAAAAAAACAACAATTACCGTAAAACTCATTAAAAATAATATTTAAAAAGCTTTAATACCCCCCCCCCTTTTTTTTTATTAACAGGGACAAACTTAAAGACAATAGAATAGTGAAAATGAATGTAATAATAGAGCATTACGGAAGTCAGGGGGAATGATATTATTGACGACAACAGTTTCATTTGTTTCAAGTTTCAAAAATAAATAAACTGTGTCTTTGAGTATTGCATAATTAAAAAAAAAAGTTATTTAAATAAAATATGTGTAGCTTTTATTTCTATTGCGTTTATAATAATTACAATAGAATGTCAAAAGTAAATAATTGAAGTTACCATAAAAAATATAATTTTAAATCGTTTTTTTTGTTTTTTTTCTGTGTTTTACTGGTGCGCTTTAGTGTAGGGGTAGTAATTCGAGTGTCCTGACTTACACTGGGATAGTGTCTTAAAACTGTTGCGGAGGCTGGGAAATGATTGAAGGAAACAAAAGGTCTAACAAAGGTTTAATACTTGGATTCTGGATATTTTATAAACTAGTCCGTATACTTCACCTACTCTCCTCGACTCTTAAATCACTAGAGGAAAAAAATAAGAACTCTTTAGTTTAATACTTAATTTAAAATAATATTTTAAAAAATGATTTGAATGTGTGCAGCTAACTTAGCAACAACAACAATTTCGGTGAAGTTGGCCCCGAGGTCAAGGTTGAAAAAAATATTTCTTTTTCAAAAACATTTTTCGACCATGGCCCAAAGCCCAATGGTGTTGTGGTCACCACTCACTGGCCAGTGGAGAGATCTGTGTTTGGCTGTGCCAAACTTGAGGCAAATCCTAGGAGTGGCTGTTAAACCCTCGGCGGACGCTCAACTGATGTACTTGCCAAACACGAGACCTCGACAGACCTGGTAAATACGGTGGGTATGAAGTCATCTAATATAGGCTTGACCTTAATCATTTCTAGGCTGATTTTTAAATGTAAAAAAACCCCATATTTTTAACTCTAACTTTTTAAAATTTCCAGTGCGGTTAGAAGCTTGTTTTTCAAAGATGCAATCTTTAATATAAAACTACTAGTTACCACCGGTGGCGTAACATACGCCGCAGCTTTTCTCATAGATAGTGCGAAAAGGGGGAACGGACACCAACTGCATCACGAAGAAAACAGAACAATGCGGGGGGGGGGGGGGGGAATGCCGACGCATTGTTGGTGTACACCTGTGCACTGTGGTTAGCTACACCCACGCTTGCCAATCATAAACTGTGATTTTCTGACTCTAGGGTTAGTCGTGTTCGCACAAAATGGGAAAGGAAAATTGTTCAATCTAGGATTTGAACACAGGACTTTCCGCGTGCAAGACGGACGTGATAACCACTAAACTACGAATCACATGTTATTCTAAGAAGGAACAACGCATGTGAACGCAAGAAGCATTGTTGCCACAACCCCACCACCTTTTTTTTTTCTTTTCATCCCACTCCGCTTGCCCACTATAATCTTTCGACCCTGGTCGTTTGCGTGAATTATGTATAAAGATGATTCTATAGATACATTTTTGGTCGATTTATGGATTACTCTCGCGTTAGATTCATATAAAAATAATTTATTTGCATACACATTAAACCCCTTGATTTCGTGTTTCGATTACTTTTCCTTATAATTGTATTCTGACAAGTCGCATTCATGATTTTCAAGAAGTGGCGCAATAGACATTGAAAAATATATGCATGTCTATAAATATATATAACAACGGTGGCCAAATCGCGGCCCGTGAGCCGCATGTGGCTCTTCTGTGTTCACATTGCGGCTCGCGCACAAATTATGAAAGATATGTGACAAGGATTATTAATGAAAACTTGTTAGCCAGGTTTAATTACACATAGTGTTTCAATGCGGCTCTAAAAAAACAAACAAAAAAAAAAAACAAACAAAAACAAAAAACACCCACTTCAAAATGGCGCTCAGTTACTACAGGTCCGGACCTCTGATATATAATAATGAAAATAATAAAAGTGGACACGTTATGACTTGTAATTGACAGCAATACCGTCCCTCAAAACATATGATCATCATGGAGTGGAAGTACTTTTGTGTAGCACTCTGGGTAAATGGGGAATCGTTTTGAGGCACTTTCATAAGTTAAAAAGTAATTCCTGTTCTTTCGAAAAATGTTTTCATAAAATCATCATTTGATTCTTTAACACAAATCCGTTGGTTCCGTGGTTTCTGAAATTCATATTTTGGAACTTTCCAGTTATGCGGATTGGCTAACACAGGATAAAGAAAAATAATAAGCGTGGGGATGCGTGAGGTTTACCGTCCATTTCCACCCAATCAATCCTTCCCCACACCCCATCCGAAGAAGAGACAAGACACCGTCACTCACCCAGCCCGACCCTCCGAATCCTCCTTCCTCTCTCTCCCCCCCCCCAACCACCCCAGGCACCACCCACCGTGGACACGGCCCAGCTGCTGTGGATTATGATTGTAGGATGTGACGTCCGTCACATCGGACAGTGTTGTCCGGGTCTCGTCGTCCCCCCTCTGGAAGCGCCGATAAGTGTGGGGACGTGTTTGTGCCAAGTAGGTCTTCTCACTGAGGACGTGTTGGACGCCAGCCGTGGGTATGGTCTAGGTATTAGAGACGTGTTGCCGCGCCGGTGTGGATGTCGCAACTACGTGTCCAAACATTCGATAATGCGCGTTAGTTCTTCAGTCCGAGTGTTTGCTTTTTCTTAAAAAAACGTAGCCAACCGAAAGAAGGGAAAAAAAATAGTGCGTGATTTTAAAGTTAAACACCGAATAGGAAAAAAAATATAGATGATCGTGTTGGTGGCAATAATAAAAGGGCACTTAGGTCAGATAGTAATTTTATCTCTATAGTAATATAGTACACGGTTGTCAAAGATATAAAAATCGACTCATTTACTTTGGTAAATGACGAAAGAAATAATTTAACAGAGCAACTGGGCTAACATTATAATTATACAAGGGGAGTTGTCAACATTTAAGCTGGAAGAAATGAAAATAACATGTAAAATTATTCAAAGAAAAAATGAACTATGAAAAGAAAAAATATTTATTGAAAAATTAATTTCTTACACAGAATATTGACAAGTAACAGTTGTCATCTTGTTAATATTGGTCGTGTATTTTTAAACCTTAAAACGATGGGAAATGATATCATATTGATTTACAATAATGATCATGTCAAGCCGTTTTAGAATTTTATTATAAAATATGGGTTTAGATTCTATGTTGTTAACCATTTAAATTCATTATATTTTGTGTAATAACTCATCAGACCAAAAATGTCTATCCTAGTGTTTCTCAGAGCTCTCTACTATGTACCCACAATGAGTCTCGGGAATTTAAATGTGATTAGAGCGATAGCAAAAATTATGATTTATTTATATAAAATCTTTGAAATAAATTAGGCTTCATTTAATACGAAAAAATGTATTTGCTAAATTTTAAAATAAATCCTTCTAATATGTGATGGCTTTAAATAAAATAGTTGACAAATAACTGACATTGTGAATCAAAGATTTTTAACTGGGCACAAATGTGATTTATTAATAACATTTACATTAACAACATTTAAATCCCTTTATATTTCAAAGATCAAAATTATTATTGATAGTAATGATAGCCCTTAACCACAACATAAATTGTATTAATCGTTTACTGTCATTGTCAGGATAAAAAATAAGATTGATCTAAATTAGATCATATTGTATATTTGAATCCATTCTTTAAGTCGTACGAGAACAAAAACTTGTGATAAATATTGCCGCTTATTTGATTTAAATTAAAAGACATTGATTATGGATTGACATATAATTTCATAGGACAAGTAACAATTTTTTTGCATCGAATGTGTCGGGTAACATATAATGTCATTTCTTGAATGGTGCAGACCAATGGAGTAATCAAACTATCCAAGTATGGACAAGTTAACCAAAGGGTAAGTTGTGTTTAACCCGTTTATAAGAGAATCTAAATGTCAAAGGAAACATTGAAAGTTTGAATACTAGAAAAAGTTTTAAAATTCTGAGGCAAAATTTAAGAATGTAGAAATTTGAAAAAAGGCAAAAGAGAAAATATGACGAAGTTAATAAAATAAGAAGGTTAGTGTGATGAATGTTGACAATAAAATCCTACTTTTAGAAGGAAAAAAAAGCGTTGATGGCTTTATTTTATTTTCCCCCAGAAAATTTTAAAACTTTAATTCTACTTTTTTTTCTTGACTTTTCTTGAAACTATAATCATAATAGCATATATTTTAAATTCTTTGTCATGATTATCATTTTTAATTGACAAGACTCTCTAAATTGTATGTTAGAAAATGTTTATATAAAACATCTGAACAATAAAACTATTTAAACATATAAAACAAAACTGCTATCACTCACATTCAAACGCTATCTCCTATTTAAGCCCACGCTTGCACCAAAAATCTGCTTTTCCTCCCTCGTCTTACAATCTATAATGATAATTTCATAGGTTTTTACCAAAAATAAAAATAAATTACTTGTTAAAAAGAAGAAATAAAATAAAAATCTTGATTTTTTAAAGCTGTATAAAATTATGTGAAACAATTAATTTTAAAAGAAAATTATTTACTTTAAACTGCAAAAATAAATGAGTGAAACTATTTCAACCAAATAAACTAGCAGTTCTCAAGTAAAAACTCCAAAATAACTAAGAAGGGATAAAAATGTTATTATAATAGTTAAGAAATAATCGAATTCGTATTAAAATTGAAATAATATTTACAAATAATAAGGCAATGATAAAGATTGTAAGATGATATTGTGTAAATATCATTCACTAGGATTGAGAAAATGCTCAATTTCGAAAATCACTTTAGAAAATATGTTTGCATTTTACTTGCCTGGGAATTAAAAAAAAAAAAAAAAAAAAAAAAAAAAAATTCTCAGTTTCATTGAAATATACATCTGCATGGCTTCAATCTGTTCATTAGTTTCCTAAAATTAAAAAAAAACAACTAAATAATTCAAATGAGAGGTTAAAGGATTTACTTCCATGGAAAATTTTTCTGGAAAATAAAATGGGTCAAATTTTTACGGCATCCGATAAGATAAACTATTATAATTAAACATTTCTATTGAGTTATCCCACGTTATTTTTAAATTAGGAACACGTCATTACAAGCAAAGTGGATTAAAATAAAAGTCTTCAGAAGTAAAAAGTCAAACTTGATTCTAAGTTAAAAATAGTGGTGAAACCAAAAATTCAGCAGAATTTCACCCTCTCTAACTGGAACCATGATGTTTTAAGCGATGTAACTCAACAGTTTTAAATAAGTAAGAGGTTTTCAGGTGTTCTTTCCCTTGGATTATAAACTTATCAACTTGAAGCGCTAAACATGTCAACCTAGAAAATGAGGCGGCTGGGATTGGACCAATGTTTCCTTTAATGTTCGTTGGTCTGTGAGCAAAGTGAACAAACTCGTGTGCAAAGTTGGACAGCATCCACTTTTCGTTAAATAATTTACAAAATTTGCTGCGCGGTAATTCATAACTGCACTTTTACCGACGCTGCGCAGCTTAAAAAGAACATTGGATATGACTCTACACGTTGAGTGTGTGCAGCTTTATGTCATAGCTGTTCATTACAAATGACATAAAACTTACCTACACGTTGTGTACAGCTGAATGTCATAACTGTTCGTCATATCGCAAGAATCGAACAGTGTTTCATTGAAGAATCAGTTGAGCCAAGCTGAGCCAATACAGCAACATGTTTAAAATAAAGAAGGAAAAAAAAAAATTCGCCGTCAAAAAAATTGTAAAATTTTAATTATAATTATTTCTTCTATTTGCTTTCTTTTGAAGTTAAAAAACTATTTTCATTTTAAATTTTAAAGGATCATTTTAAAAATAGGTTTGTGGGTGGGGGTGGGGTGGGGCGGTAACACAGCGGGATTCAGGTCTTGTGACCAGACTCGTGTCATGGTCAAGGAAGGGCAGCTGAAAAAAATAGACTGTCAGCCTTATCAATAAATCAATCTTCATGTCACATCTTATTTAATGATGAAATTAGATCTTTATAAACTGTCACATCTTACTTAATGATGAACTTAGATTTTCTTAAACTGTCACATTTTTTTAAATGATGAAATTAGATCTTTATAAACTGTCACATCTTATTTATTGATGAAATTAGATCTTCATAAACTATTTCATTCAGGCTTCCCCCGGCTAGAAGATTTTTTTCAACACATAAACTTGTATAAGACTTGATGTCATCGTATAGCAAATGGGAACGTTAACTATAAAACTTATCAGATTTTTGTTTTGGGGGTATATTCAGGATACAAAATATATCGACTTAATTAAATTAACCCAATTGTCTAACATCTTTTTACAAGCTTTATTTTAATTTGATTTGTTTCTGTCAACAATTGTCTATTCCCCAACGATCTCTTTGAAACAACATAAAAATGTGAACCTTTTTGTATGGCACAATGATAATGAATAATTTTTATTATAGAAAAAGGCGTGGAACGAATCATATTTGTTCTGTTTTAAAATGTCAAATTATATTTCAGAAGGTATTAAAGAATTATTTTGGCCTTCATTTTATTGTCGGCACATTTATCGATAGCTTTAATTTTACCTTCTGGTTTTAAGCCATACTTTTTAAAAATCTCTGACAAAATTGTAGGTTATGTGGCATGATAATTTTCTCATGAAATCAGGCGCACATCTGTCAAACAAAGGATTAAGACATCAACATTTTAAATGAGTTCAATAGCTGAAATATTTCCCTGTGTCTTTTGTAACCAACTCAAATCGTCCGCTATTTCATACAGTTAGACTTTGAAGGAAACTTAAATCTGACGAATTGCAATTCTTTTTATTACAAGCATTAAAATTAACAAATATTTAAACAAGTATTTTAAGGACTAATATTGAATTGATAAGGTAAGACCTTCAACATTATATCAAAGACATTTTGTAAGTATTGGCTTCAATTTCTGTTGACTCCCCCCTTTCTACAACTGTCGAACTTTCACTCCAACTCCATATTTCTTGACGTAGACCATTGACAGCCCCTTTGTAAAAACACAAATTCTCACTAGTACATTTCAACGCCCCGTAGGGTGAAAACTTGACATATAAATCAACGCCAGAATCTTGGAGAAAGAAAAAATAACTTGGTTGAGAAAAAGAGCTTTGAAAAAAGTTGTTTTCACTTTTCTCTTCTTCCTGAAATCAAATTAAGTTACAGACATTCTATAGGTTACGGTTACGCACGGCCTCCCTCCCTACAGTCAACACATTGATATTGTTGGGTTAATATGCTTTGCTGGTCGGTGGTGTTAGGCGGCTTGTATTATTCATCACCAACACCTCGTTTTGTTGACATGTCGGGTCAAGTAGGTGAGAAACATTCAACAATCCAGGCACGTCTTGAAACCTCCTCTCTCTCCCGCCCCTCCACAATCACCTGGACCGAATGTATGAAAAGAAAGGGGACAAAATGTCAAACCTGTTAATTAGGGCACTCCAACAAAGGTCTTGCATGGACGATGGTAACCGATCGGGGGAGTCATTGAGTGCTCCGCCCCCTGTTGATAGCCGATAAGCTCTTAATCATTGTGGACAGAGAGCGGAACCTAGTTTGTTGAATAGCAGGCAAAGCAACCTATGGTTTTTTCTTCTTCTTCTTTTAAACTGAAATTTACAAAAATAATTAAAAAAAAATGAAATCTGCTTTTGAAAAGCGGGTCTCAAAATGAAGGTTTAGTAGTCTCAGTTTAATGGCACGGCATAATTTTGTTGTCTGCGGCGTGAGATCTGTGTCTCTGAAATATCAACAGAGCGTTTTTAACCTTAACTATGTATAATGTAACAGTGTACCATGAACAATGTGGGATTTTTCGTTTGAAATTAGTGTTTTGTAGGGTCGTTCAAAGTGCATGTTAGTATAATTTTTTTATTTTTTTTGAAAATTTTTCTTGTGTAAATTGACTTAATCAGGAATAATTGTTCGATGTTTGTGGCATACAAAGTCTTAACCTTGGCCTAAAGTTTTTAGACTTGTCACTTTCAAAATCTGACCAAGCATTTAAAGCCACGTGACATGCAACATCTGACCCCAAGCAAAATATCTCTAGAACCTTTTTTTTTCTTGAACAACTCATACACACTGAGAACCCTCGATTCTAGCAATTTAAAGACTTTTTCTAGAGCTTTGTCACGGCTATTTTGTTGTTGTTGTTGTTAAAGATGTACCGCAAGATTTTGTTTAACATGTGACGCACGATCTTATTACAGATGACTGCAATATCTTGTTATGGAAGTGCTGAAAGATTATGTCATGGATGCGCCACAAGATCTTGTTATATGTGCTGAAAAATCGTTTTTTTATGAGGCGCTAGATCTTGTTCTTAAACTCTACAACGTGTGCCTGCATCTTGTGTACCGCTTGTTTGATGATCCTGTCAACACGCCGCCAAGATCGAAACTGCTTCCCTTCTCACGTGACCATCTCACCACTTCCCTTCTCACGTGACCATCTCACCACTTCCCTTCTCACGTGACCATCTCACTACTTCCCTTCTCACGTGACCATCCCACCACTTCCCTTCTCACGTGACCATCTCACCACTTCCCTTCTCACGTGACCATCTCACCACTTCCCTTCTCACGTGACCATTCCATCACTTCCCTTCTCACGTGACCATCTCACCACTTCCTTCTCACGTGACCACCTCACATCGTACCCACTCACACCGCTTCCATTGTGCCTCACATTTACCGGAGCTTTAACTCCAGGTCTAGTTTTACCCGCGGTGGCAGGTTCTTACCCCCCACCCCTCTACCCATTCCCAACACGCCCCCCCCAAATGTATTTTTTTCGGCTTGACAAATTGACATTGGACCTCTAGCGCCACCTCGGTGGAATGTTGGTGAAGAAGTTCGCACCTATTCGGTCCTTGCTGTGGGTGAAGCAGGAGAACAGCAGACGAGATCGCTTCATCCCAACACGCGCAGGCGACAGACGATCTCGACCAACATCTGCACTCTCCCAGCACGCATTGCGGCCATGTTTGTGGAGAACTTTTGCACTTTAAAAAAAAATTAAAAATTCGTCATCATTTAAAAAAAAAAAACAAAAAATAAAATAAAACAAACATGAGATCGAAGACGGAAATTTGAAAAGGAATCGTGCATAGAATCCTTTGATGTTCCATTAATATTTTAGAGGGTTGTTGATCCATTCGGGTTTTAATCACTCTAGTTTTTAAAATACAATTGAAACAATGTTTGTTTTATTTGCTTGTTAAAGATTTTTAAAAAAATCGTTGATTGTTAATTTTTTCCTTGTCGCCATTTTCAGCGTTCAAATTAATAATTGTTAACATGATGATGATTATAAAAAATAAGATAATTAATAAGACCATAATTATAAACTGGATAAAAATTATAAATGGGATGATATGAAACACCACTTAATTCTACATCATAACATCTGTATAGCATTTTGGTAAGCGTTGAAAGAGACACACGCACATTTTATCAAATGTAAAAGTACTCCAATAATTTCTCTGTGATCATCTTCTGCTTAGCATATTTTCTAGCATTAGACATTTGTAAATAATTTTGGGCATCTTTGACATAACTTCGAAAATGTAAAGATTTCACAGTTACTAGCAAAGTTCCTGCGTCTGTTGGTGTGATGAGTTTTTTCTCTGCCTCTGTCAGTTTTTCTATAGCTTTCAAAATAATCTCTAAATTTTTCTATGGTATCATGAAGCCTTGCTTGTAGAAGTTATTTAATATTCCAAACGGTGTATGGGCATAAATAAGAATGCGTAACAACGTTTTAGAGTACTAAAATATATAAATCGCTTCAGTGAACAAATCAGATTTAATAAACTGTTTGAGCGAGATTTGACAGTGAGATTTGACAGCGAGATTTGACAGTGTGATTTTATGTTATTGCGTCTTTCTTAAACACCTGTATACTTTCCTGTCATGAAGAAGTATTAGCATATAATGATCATCTGCAGTCCATTATTTAAAGATCGTCATTTATTTAAAAAAATCATTTCAGTAATGTCGTAAGCAGATTCACTTATTTACTTCAATGAAATATTTGAACGATTCTACAACGTCTACTTTTTTAAAATTTTCAATCGTTACATATCCCACAACTGATCGTGTCTGGTGATTATGTGAAATACATGGAGAGCTATCGAGTACAAGAGAAAAATATTGGGTATCTTGTTCTTGAAGAAAGATTATCTTTTTTTCGATCTTTATCTCTTAAAATTGCTATGAGCTCAGTTTGAATTTTAGATGACAGTTTTGTTTCAAGCTTATTTCACACGATTTTTTGGAGTGCTCGATCGTACTTGGCAAGCAAATGTATTGGTTCCGTAATATTGCTTATATTTGCAACAGTATGACAGACCAAAACAAACAAACAAAAAAAAAAAAAAAAACAAAACTTTTGCTAGGAATCAATAATGTCAAAAATTTCAAAATAAACTTTGGAAATTTTGAGCACTTTTCGTGGATGGCTACGTTTGGATATATTTCATGAAAATAGCAATTATGTTAATTATTTTTGCTGATGCTTCAAATAAAAAGACAGTAAGATAAAAAAAATAATATTGCTTTCGTAGAATTAACCATATAAGTAGGGCAACAATTTTTTCCAGGCGTTTAAATACGTTAAAATCAAACTTGAATCAAATACATAAACCAGAACCATATTGTAACATTCGTAAACTAATTCAGCCCCTATGTTTTCCACTTCAGTAGCATTAGTATCCGAAGTCTTTAGATTCATAAGTGAGTTTGAAGTTCTGGCATTAGAAACGTTCACGTATATAATATAGTTTTTTTATTTCTTTGATTTAAAAAAAAATTCTTTGCTCTGTTTTATTTTATTAAATTTATTTTAACGCTTTTTATTTTTGAAGCTAATTAACGAGGAATTAGTCGCCTCTACTCACAACGTGCTGCTCCGAGCTTTCGATTAGCTCATGTTTCATGTACACTAAGTTTTGATTTTATAACAGGAGTGGCAGTCAAATTTACTACGGTGTTACATTATCATAACACTTAAGTACTCTTCAGTACAGTAGCATTTGTATCAAAATAATTGATATCCAATGAGTTTGAAGTTTTGACAGTTGAAAAGTTCACTTCCTTATAGGATAGTTCCTTTATTTCTGTTATTAATTTCTTATTTGTTTTTTTTATTTAAATTTCAATAAAAAGCTCGAATTTCTTACATTTATTTTTCTTAGAAACAAATTAACAACCAGGAATTTGCCACCGTTGGCAAAGTGCCGCCCGGGACATTTACCCTCTCCCCCTCGCTATGCCCCTGCCCCCCGTCCCCATTTTAATGAACACCTCCCTAAATTTTCTCCATAACTCTCCCCACCCCAATCCCCGACACAGACACACTTAACGAAATCTTTTCTTATAGTGTTAACAACATTCAGAAGATTCATTTGATGGATGATATGTGGACACGAAAATAACAACTGATAGAAAAACAACAGCAGTCCTGGGCCAATAGCCCCCCTTTATCCAAACCTCACCCCCCCCTTTTATTCCCCCGTGGATTTTACTGTCTTATGTCATGTCGATCTGACATATCTGGGAGGAAAGGTTTCGAAAACGTTGCAAGTATGTGCCAAATCCTGTGGGACGGCGGGTTTTAGAAGGGGTGGGGGGGAGCTAATCCAAGGACACTCTCTTTTTGAAAAACATAAATTAATTAAGTCGATGTTCCCTCTAAGTTTCGTTGGTCTGTGTGCAAATTAAAACAACAACAACTCATGTGCAAAGTTACACAGCATCCATTATTTCTGTACAACATTTCACAATATATCCTGCACGGTAATTCTAAATTGCTTAGCGGCATCGTTAAGATATCTGCGTGGCCGCGTAGCTTAAATGGAACCGTGAGCGGTGGTGTTTCCTAGCAAACAAACAACAAAATTAAAAGATCGCCACTTCCACGCTTTTAGGTATTATTGCATGGAACACTGTGGTGGTAAAACGGAAATCACTGTTTTTAAAACCATTCTTTGAAATACGAAAACAAGGGTAGTCGAGACAAATGGGTTTTATCCATGCACCATGCCCTTGCCCGAGAGACTTCATTTGCTCGTAATGCGCTCTAATTTTTGTAAACTTGTTAAACAACGAGGCGTTGACGAGACAATCAGGCGTTATGTTGTCCAAATGTTGTCTCTGCTGTCGGATGACAATTCGAGTTGAAGGGCATGGTTAAAATTTAGGTCACCAGTCACTAACAAAAATTCAACACAGGGCTGCTTTATGTATTTACCCTCACATTAATGCGGGGTGTGGTTGGGGGAGGGGTTATCGAAGGGTTTAACTTCTGATATGACTGACGCTCTTTCCAGGCATCACTTTCAGCCCCCACAGTTGACCCACCACACCATTAAAAGGTAATAAGGATGTTTATTATTTACATGTCACTTAACTGGTATCATGCAAAAAGCATACCTCTGGTATTTTGATTGGTTTACTTGTGCAGTTGGACATACATACACTTCTGCCCCCCCCCCCTTTTCGCCACACCACTGATTAAACCTGCAGAACTTGTGACTTGTTTTGAAGAAATAATACAAATTTTTTCCTCATCATCTCTCCCCTCTCTCTCTATCTTTCTCTATCTCTCTCTCTTCACTCTTTTTCTCTCTTCCCTCTTCTCTCTCTTCACTTTTTCTCTCTCTTGCTCCTTATCAGTTCTCTCCCTCTATCCACATCTTTCTATTCCCCTCTTTCTCTATGTATATTTATACTCATTGCCTTAATGCCTCTCTACTCTCTTCGTCTTACACTCTTTCTCGCTCACGCTTTCACCAACCCTCTGCCCCTCCACTTTCACCAACCCTCTGCCCCTCCACTTTCACAAACCCTCTGCCACTCCACTTTCACCAACCCTCTGCCCCTCCACTTTCATCAACCCTCTGCCCCTCCACTTTCACCAGCCCTCTGCCCCTCCACTTTCACCAGCCCTCTGCCCCTCCACGTTCACCAACCCTCCGTCCCTCTTCGCATTTTCTCAACGTCCATGTGACGTCCTACATTTCTTTCAAAGAAATAAAATGTACACCAAAAAATATTCTTCAGAAATTTACTAACATACAGTAAACAATGTTTAGTAAACATAGATATTCACCATTGAGTGATTTACCGACTCTACCTCGCTTCACATTGATATTGAACGGTGAAAAACCAAATTACCCTCGATTTCGCCTCGATCCATGTCCTTAGTCACAGCAGCTGTCAAAAGTCACGAGTCACCTATTTCTCCAGCGTACTGCTAGCTGGCAGTCAAACCATCACGAACCTTGTGTCCGGTATTCAACGACCTGAAGGTCCGGCGCTATGCTCATTGCTGGTGTTTGACACAGACAGATCTCTGGAGATTGATGGCGCTTTAATCAAGATGCTGGTAGATGTATTGAGATGTATTTAATTGATATGTTATATAAATGTTTACAGAGAAGAAAAACACCAATAAACATGATCAAGATGTGATGGCAAACTCGAACTTTGACAAGTTGATAAAAAATGTGTATACAACTTTTAATCATATATTACTGCATTTATAACTATTTTAAAAAAATTATTCAATGCATCCTCTATTAAGAAGATATACACAATGTTGCCGCTCATGGTAGGACTCCCTTGCCATAGATGTATTTTACACTTGATCCGCTCCTGGTATGTCGAACTGACATAGAACTTTTTTTTTTTAAAGCAAGAACAAGCTTGTGTCCAGATGCCACTTTTTCTAACAGTCACTTCCTTTTAAAAACCAAATTGACCCTTCCTTGATTTTCTCCCTGTCCGAACGATGTCCAGCGGGCATCAATGCCAATGCAAACATTGGCCGAAAGAAGGGAGGGAATATTTAAACTCTGACCGACGGTCAAGTCAATGGTCCAAGTGTCCAGTTCAAAAGCAAATCAAGGACACCTCGGCAACAGTTTCCGGAGGTTTTGAAAAAACTCAGAAGCCCCGATGTGTTCGGCTGGTGTGTATGATTTCATGTTGCGGCTGGTGTGTATGATTTCATGTTCGGCTGATGTGTATGATTTCATGTTCGGCTGGTGTGTATGATTTCATGTTGCGGCTGGTGTGTATGATTTCATGTTCGGTTGGTGTGTATGATTTCATGTTCGGCTGGTGTGTATGATTTCATGTTCGGCTGATGTGTATGATTTCATGTTCGGCTGGTGTGTATGATTTCATGTTGCGGCTGGTGTGTATGATTTCATGTTGCGGCTGGTGTGTATGATTTCATGTTCGGCTGGTGTGTATGATTTCATGTTGCGGCTGGTGTGTATGATTTCATGTTTGGCTGGTGTGTATGATTTCATGTTGCGGCTGGTGTGTATGATTTCATGTTGCGGCTGGTGTGTATGATTTCATGTTGCGGCTGGTGTGTATGATTTCATGTTGTTCAAGCTAAAAATAATCCCGCGCATTATTTGCTGCTGATTCCTGAGTTCATTTTAACCTTTTGACTGCATGCTGGTCTATCGGGGAACAGTATGAGTGTGTGACACGGAGGAAAAGAGGTTTCTGAACCTGTGAATCTTTTTTTGTCAAGAATGAAAGCAGAAAACTAAATTGGGTCACTGCTAGCCATCTTGGTTGTTATACCCAGTAACGAACGATAACTCTTGAAAATGGAAAGGAGATGAGAGACGACTAAGAGAGTAAAATAGACAAATGCTTTTTATAAATCTCAACACTGTCCATTTTTCCCCCTCAGTATTTCTATAAAAGGAATTCCAAAAGTGATGATGCTACATTTGAAAAACTTAATGAAAACACGAACACTTCTTGTTTATTTGATCATAAGAAAAAATCCGAATCCATGTGAAGTCTAGGATTTGTTCCCGGTGCCTAGGGCGTCCCTGTGTCCACCCAGCTCCAAATAGGTGCCTAACACTAATTAGGGAAATAAAGGCGGCTGGGTAATGCGTGGAACCCTCATAGTCGTTGCCTGTGAACGCTGCATCACTTGCCTACATACCGGAATGGTCGATGGACGCAATTATCTTCTGTATTAAAGGAGCGTCTGTATAGATGAGACAAGACAAAACGGAAGACAATATCAAGATTATAAGAAAGAGCAGAAAAGCCAAGACGGTTCATACGCGGGAATGAGTTTTCCCGGCCATAGTCCACAGGCAAGGGCATTGACTAGAGATGTCAAAGGTTAATGATCTGATTCTACATAGTTTTACATAAAATAATAATTTGATCCTAAAGAGTTAATAAGAATTCGGAATTCGTACGACTATTAGAATTTTTAAAAAAAAATTAATTAAAGAACAGCAACGACAACACCAAAGAGCGCGTCAAATAAACTAACAGGAAGTATCATGATCGTGTGGGGGGGTGGTGGTGGTGGTTTCAACACTGGCGACAACCTTCGAGTCTGCAGCCCTCGATGGCGCCCCGCGGTGTTCCCACGGGCTGGTTCTCGCATGACGCCCTTTTCCGGCGATAGACGGCTCCTCGCCGAGGACCTGCGGAAATTTACGGCAAATATCGGTGTCATTTTGCAATTGGCCGTGACGTAGATTTCGTTGCGAACCTGGCCGCGGTGCTGGCTCGCTGCTCTCCAAAATTTCGGGTCCTATATAATTGGGCATTCCGTGGTGTGTGTCGTCCCAGGGGAGGCGAACGTTGGGCACTGTGTCGAGACACAGAGTTTTAACGGCCCACGCTCGTGTTTAGCCCGGTCTAGACATTGACTGGGACATCAATCAAGAAATGTACAATATAATTATAACTGAGTCAGATGACATTTTTTGTCAAATTTTATATATGAGAATATTTGTGGGCGCTGAACTCTGTAGTCAGTTAGTAAGTTTTGTATATGATACCTATTCTGATATTATGGAATGTATTTAGAAGAGCCACGGAAATATCCGACGTAAAGAAGGTGTGGTTCTGGCTTAGTATTAGGGTGGAGACAGAGGTTTATACAAGAACATATTTAAAAAATGAGATAATCTTTAAATAAAATGCTAGATAACTGTGTTGAGTATTCTATTTTAAATTGAACGATTTTTAAACGAATAATAATAAATTTAACAATATATAACAATATTTAAAAAATAACAAAACACACATATTTTTGGTAATGTTAAAGTTATTTGAAACAATATTCATCGGCAGTCCACTCTATGTTCCTTTGAATTTATTTTGTTGCGCCAGGTAACCGTTAGTTACAGAAATGTATCCCCATACACACACACACACCGAAGGACCCATCAACTTAATTTTAACGCCATCATTCGTCGTCTTGAAAGCTTACGTCATCGGTGAGCGATTTTTTTGACGTCATCAATCAAGTTCTGGTTTATGTGACATCATACTTTTTGCACTTCTTTTGCATTTTCTCATTGCAAAAACAATAAATACCAAATTTTAAATACATTTCTTAAAATTTGAAACTGATAAAAACTCCACCGCATGTTGTCCCCAAACCACCACCTTAAAAAAATATTGACAGACTGACTTGTAATAAATAATAACTTAATCACGTCACTTCATTGTTAATCAATATTGTAGAAAATGTAGTGAGCCCTATAGTCTAGTTGTTGAATGGTCTGAAAGATAGAAAAAAAGAAAAAGGAAAAAAAGACACAAAACTGTTTCTATAGAAGAAAAAGAAAAAAAGGGGGGGGGGGGAGAGAAGGAGAAAAACGTCCACCTGGTAAAGAGCTCCGAGTGTTCTGAGATGGTAGGCGGGGATAAAGCAGTTCGTGACCGGATGAATAGATAACGGTTGTAGCCAGTCACCGGGAGTGAAATCTGAGAACATGGAGTCCCGTGAAACAATGGGCTGAACAATAACAAACAAAAGAGAACTACGGGTGGGAGAGGGGTGTTGACGGGGAGGGAGGGGGGCGTTCTAACATAGGTCTGGATGGGGCGGAGGGATAACGGAGTGGGTATGGGGTGGGGGCTCGAAAAGGAAAGGGTGGAGTGAAGGAACGAAATTAATTATCAATAATGCAATAATATATATAGCTGGTGGGGAACGATGGTTTATAAAGAGAACACATGCCAGTCTTGGCCGAGACCACACCCACTTTGGTGGAGAACACACTCCTTTTAGACAAGAACCGACAACCACTTCGGTAGAAACCACCCCCATTATAAGCAATAACACATGCCAGTCTGTCAAAACCACACCCCTTTTAGACAAGAACACACCCATTTTGTTGGAAACCACACTCATCCGGTCATTTTGGATGTACCGTCTTGTAGAGACATTCATCGAGAGACACACTGACAAACACATACATGACGCACACTCCATGACGCAAAGATGGAAAGAAAATCAAAACCTGACAAACAACCACAAAGAAAAAAACTGTTAGTTGCGGCCATGAATGTTATTGACCACCATGTAGACGCCCAACAATGGCTGCGCCTCAATGCAATCAATAATGGCATAGAGTCTTGATGTTCACTTACATGTGTGTTTCATTTGCTTAGTCTTTTGTTGTCTTATTCTTTTGGGGTTTTTTGTTTTAAAAAATGTAAGTAATAATAATAATGATAATAAATTTCGAAGCAATACTAATCTACTGAGTATGTGGGGTAATATCTATTTGTAAAGTGACATTCGAAGAACAATTTAGAAAACCTCATCTATAGTTGATGTATATTATATATATATATTAAAAAATAAATAAAAAAAAATTAAAAAATAAAAATAAAAAAGGAATGTTTGAAAAAAATAATATAAATAACACTCCTAATAATATGGAAAAAATACAGTAAAAAGTAAATAACTAATGAAACTAGGTATGATTTTTAAAAAGTAAAGTAATAATAGTATATTATTAAAAATAATCGATAAGCGTAAAAAGTAAAAAAAAAAAATTAGCTTTTAAACTTTTTAATGCAAAAAAGTGTCAAAAATAATAAAACTAATTATGGCAATCCTTGTAGTAATACTAATTAAATTAAAAGCAATATAATCAGCGGCGTAGCGAAGGGGGGCAAGGGGGGGCAAATGCCCCAGGTGGCACTTTGCCAGGGTGGCAAATTCCTGGTCGTTAATTAGTGTCTAAGGAAAAAAAAGAAATTCGAGCTTTTTATCGAAATAAAAGAAAATAAATAAGAAATTAAAAATAGAAGTTAAAGATCTATCCTAAGACATGTGAACTTTTCAAACGTCAAAACTTCAAACTCGTTTTGTATATAAATTCCTCTGATATTAATTAAGTACTGAAAAGTATTCTAATGTAGCACTGAAGTAGTGGTAGCTTAAGTGATTCTCTTAAAATTTGACCGTCGCTCCTGTCGTAAAATCAAAACTTATTTTATTGTACATGAAACATGAGCCAAGATTGGGGCGGTACATTGCGTGTAAAGTGCGGGGTGGGGGCGGCTAATTCCTCGTTAATTAGCTTCAAAAATGAAAAACGATAAAATAACGTTTATTAAAATAAAATAGAGCAAATATAAAAATTCAAAGAAATGAAGGAACTATAATATATAGATCTACGTGAACATTTCAAATGTCAGAACCTCAAAGTTCCTTTTGAAGTTTTCTTTAGTTTTCTGATACTAAAGCTATTGAAGTGGAAAACAAAGTGTTTGAATTAGTGTACGAATATGACAATATGGTTCTGGTGTATATATTGATTTAAGTTTGATTTTAACTTAAATAAACTACTGGAAAAATTTGTTGGCATACTTATATGGTTTATTCTACCAAAACATTATTTTTATTTTAATGTCTTTTGATTTGAAGCATAAAAAAAAAATAAAAAATAATAATAATAAAAAAAAAAGTGAACAAAATTGTTTATTTAATGAAATTAAAACTTTGCACGCATATAGCCAAGCATAGCCACCCATGAAGAAGTGCTCAACATTCCCAAAGTTTTTTTTTTTTTTTAAATTGGAAAGCATCAGAAATCAGATAAAAAAAGAATTGACAAAGAACTACTATAATTTGTGAAAGAAAAAAACAACAAATTGGCAAGACAATTTTGTTAACATTTTTGACATTATTAATGCCTGGGTAAAGTACTATTGCAATTAAAGGCCTTTAAATTAGAGTATTCAAATGACATTGTCAAGCAAAGACAATTAACCCCACGGGTAAAAAAAAAGAATTAATGAATTAAAGACCACTTGATTTATAAAAGTTTATTAAGATAATAAAGCTCGAAGTTACCTTGTCTAAAATAATATAATTGATTTGAACATGCTTACAATAGTCTTGAATAATGCAATAGCTTCTCTAAAGTTAATGACAAAGTAATTACAAGCAAAACCGATAACGCGAAAATTTTCTAATCTATTGCTATTTCAATTTATTTTGGCTATAGAGGCTGGCAAGGCTGAAACATTGATACACGAAAGAGGGTGCAATTGGGAAAAACAGAATATTTTAATATTTTTAAAACAATAAAGGTTTTTTTTTTTTAAAATCTCTAACATAAACATTAATGGTGTAATTATTACTTACTAATAAAAACTATATTTACTTTACAGCGTTAACATATTTTTCGGCTGGTGGCGGCAAATTTTGGTTCTGCCCCGGGCGGCACATACCCACGCTACGCCGCTGAATATAATTTTTAAAAAAATAAGCACTAGCATCAGTGGCGTAGCTTGAGCTTTTGCCGCCCGGGGCGGTCTTTAATATGCCGCCCTTTTAGGGGCCTCCCATAAATGACGTCACGCACCGTTCTTTTTTTTTTTTTTTTGGTGGGGCAACACACATATTACGTCATTCAAAACGCGCAACTTTAAATAAAAGTTCAACTTAAATATATTATTACCGAAAATGAAGTTTTACGTGGTTTCACGCGTGTTACGATATTAGAGTGCAGCCTTACACTATAAACATATTTAAATGACAACAAAAAAATATTTTAAACACCCTCGTTTTCAAATAGAAAATACCGCTTGTATTGGGGGAGGGGGTCTTTGTGACGTCACATTGAGAAAGGGGTCTAAGTTTTCGTTTCATGACGCCGTGTGACGAGGGGGCAGGGCGTGAAAAATCCGACGAAATCACCTGACGTCATTTATGAACGGCCCCTTAAGTCAATCATATGATGGTTTTTATAAATTCATAAACTTGAATAAAAAATTGTAATTGAAACAAAGTACATTATAAAAGGTGGGGAACAAATTTACCATTGCATGCCATATTTATGTAAGCAGTAAAAAAAGATTCCACATACGATGATTTACCTATAATTAAAACATTATATAAAATACAAAATAATTGTTTTGAAGGCCACAAGAAAGTTATAAGGGTCGCCCCCTCCACAATGAAACAAAAGATATTCCAAATTTTACACCCCAAAAACATTAAAAATTAATATGCTTTTACTTTTTGTTTATAAATAGATCTATATGATTTTTTAAAATAAAAAATGAAATTGTAAGCATCAGTATATACAAATTTATTATCTATAAATTTANTTTTTTTTTTTTGTTGTTTTCACTTGACCTGTTGCGGTCGAGAGACGGGTAGAAAATTCCCGAGGTTGTCTGCCCCTTTTGTGTAATGAGTTTTGTTTATGAGCGGCGGCGAGTTCAAGCCACACAGACCGTGTGACCGGTCCTTGACCTGTGTGTTTTCATCTGGTCAAAAATATGAGGTTTTCTTGTTCCGTCTCTCTAGAGAAGGTTCTAGCTCTGTCTTGTTGTTCACTTGTCCTGTTCTCGAATAGTATTCGAGAAACTACTAGAGTTGTCTTGAGCTCGACGCGCGGTGGACTATAAAAAGACCGCCCGTATAACGTTGAGACGGACAAGACTTACGGAGACAGCCGTGAGACAGAATAGCGGAGACTTTGCGTGACCCCTGCGTGGTATTGATAGTGTAAGTTGAGATTTTTCCTTTTCAAGGCCTTGCTGGTAATTGTAGTTATCTTTTAAAACTCTTGAAGTGTAATATTTTTACATGCCATTTTTGTAAAAGGGTTTGGTCAACTTCTCAAGTCTGTATTGAGTAGATGTTTGTGTGTTTTTTTTGCTTGTAACTTAATGTGATTCATTTAAAAGTACTATTTGATTTATATTTTATTAAACATTCAGTTAATATTTTACTTTCCGATTTCTTGTGTTATTCATTGTAAGTCTGTGGTTAAATTCAGACTTAAGATAGTGACACAACGGCTTTTTCTATTGTCACGTTCCCCTAGACAAGCCAATACAAATTAGAATAGATATAATTCAATTCGTAATACGTGACAACATATAGAATAATTCTAATTTACCCAAGTCTAAACATAAAAAAACATATCAATGGCATCAAATTAATAATACACGTAAATCACACTTAATTAATTTGACAGATTTAAATTCTATCTATCATGATACTTGACATTCACAATCTACCCACGTGACAGAGTTAAAAGAATGTTATGCTTTGGCTTAATCCAATATTGCACTGCCACATAAAAGATATGTGTTTAAATAAGGGACTATTTTAGGTCAAAGGTTAAAGGGGTTGTAAGGCTTAAGTTCATCTTGAGTTTAAATTTAGTATTATTTTTGACCAAAAGATGTGGAACGGGGTTTTAACCGAAATTTCTACCAGTAAAGTAGCAGGCTTCAGTGCAAATATAGCAGACGATCAAGGTTTCCGGGGTAAATACTGGCCAGACAGTGTTTACCCCGACCTCACGTCAAACTATAAACATAGTATATTGAACCAAAAACACACTGCCCTCGTTCCGATCTCAGTAGTTGTTTAATGATGAAAAAGGGAGTGATGTGATGTCAATAGTTGTTCAATGATGAAATAGGAAATGATGTGATGTCAATAGTTGTTTAATGATGAAATAGGAAGTGAGGTGATGTCAATAGTTGTTTAATGATGAAATAGGAAGTGATGTGATGTCAATAGTTGTTTAATGATGAAATTGGGAGTGATGTGATGTCAATAGTTGTTTAATGATGAAATAGGAAGTGATGTGATGTCAATAGTTGTTTAATGATGAAATAGGGAGTGATGTGATGTCAATAGTTGTTTAATGCTGAAATAAGGAGTGATGTGATGTCAATAGTTGTTTAATGATGAAATAGGAAGTGATGTGATGTCAATAGTTGTTTAATGATGAAATAGGGAGTGATGTGATGTCAATAGTTTTTTAATGATGAAATAGGGAGTGATGTGATGTCAATAGTTGTTTAATGATGAAATAGGAAGTGATGTGATGTCAATAGTTGTTTAATGATGAAATAGGGAGTGATATGATGTCAATAGTTGTTTAATGATGAAATAGG
>MUZC01000249.1:237862-283365 GCA_002072015.1 Radix auricularia
TTTTTTTTTAAATGTAAAGAAATGACTTTTAAATAAAAAAATGTCAGGTATATTCATTACACAAGAAAATTCATAAAAATATGTCTAAAATCTAAACACAATTACTGATAACTACATAATTCTGATATCTAACATAAGTACTGATACATAATACGAAAATGCGCTAACACGTCCTGAATTCCAATAGGTACCAGGCTTAACATGATTTTTTTTTTTTTAAAATTATTATTATTTTTTTTTATTTGAATAAATGAGTGTATACGTAGCCTCAGTGAATTGATTTAAATTTTATTTTAAACAAAACTTTTAATTTAAAAAAATACTTTATCAAAATGAGATATAATTTAAATAACCTTCATCTTTTCTATTCTGTTTTAAATCTTCCTTTTAATTCATTTTATATATTATGGAGCTAAGACAAATTAAATGTTATTTATAATTTTTTGTTGATACAATTTTATTTCACTCACCAGCTGTTTGTATATGAATAAGTGCATATGTATGTAGCATATACTAATCTGCGTCATTAATTGCTTTTAAATTTTTATTTCAATCAAAATTTATAATTTTCATTAAATACTTCATCAAAATGTTGCTATTGTTTTAGGTTTTATTTTTTCTCTATGCATTTATGTAGTTTTTTCATTTGGGGTCCTTGGATAAGTTTAGAAAATGAAAAAGGGGTCTATGTGTCAAAAAGTTGAGAACCACTGTGTTAGGTTTACGGTTGGACCAGAATAGCTTTGTGATGAAGTCGCTGTTTTGATACAGTCGCTGTTTTGATACAGTCGCTGTTTTGAAGTCGCTGTTTTGACCGTCGCTGTTTTTACACAGTCGCTGTTTTGAAGTCGCTGTTATGACGATCGCTGTTTTGACTGTCGCTGTTTTGAACCCGTGCCCCCTTATTCTGAGATCAGGTGGGGAAAATCTAATTACTGAAAAATAGAAAATTCTTGAACATTGTTACGAACATTTTAATGCCGTTCTGTAAAGCCCTTCAAACGTTCAAGATGCTGCCATCTGTGATCTCCATTACCCACCAATGACTACGGGCGATCCTCCAACATTTCTTATGTCAAAAATTCTATTCCTCTTCTATCATGTGGCAAAGGTCTGTTATGAGACTCCATTCAAACTGAAGTAGACAATGGTAGGGGAAGCAAGTTTTAATAACCTAAGAATTCAAAGATCCTTCCATAATTTACATGTACAAGAAATTAGAACCCTCAAGCCTGTGATTATAACCGGTGTAAATCCTTGGTACTAATTTGCTTTAATTTCTTTGCTAGAATAATTCTGAATCGCCTAGCTGCACATCTTGACCAGGTACTACTGCCAGCATGCCATTGTGGATCCACGAGCCTAGGGGCCCCATGGGAATATGTTTATTTATATGTGTTATGTATATTTATTTTTTATTCCTGCAGGGGGTCCTGGGGCCCAAAATGGTGTAAAGATGGCTCTGAGCACATAGATAGGATTTAAAGAAGGGGACTTATCAATCATAACAGATAAACATCACCCGAACTCTCCACACCCTTAAATTCTCCCCACCCCAAACCCTCCCCACCCCAAACTCTCTCCATAATTAAACATATGAATCATGAAATCTTTCTGTTTGTTGAAATTATTTCAGAGGTGTTTTAAACTTTTAAAAAGTTCAACTTCCTCGTGTTCTTTAACTTCTGTCGCGTAAATTTAATTGTTGGATCAAGTTTCTGTCCTCGCATTTAGTTATATGACACCAATTCTAGGGCGGGCGGAAAGTTCAAGGACGATTATCATTGACCAATGACGCGAAATGTAATAATTAAAAATGTTTTACGACTTTACTTGTTCCTAATTTAGGGTACAGATTTAAAACTGGACTTGCCAACAAGGGGTCAGCCGAAAGTGACGTACACGACCTTTTTCATCTTTTAGTACATAGCTCTTTTCTCAATTTTACCATACCCCACAGGGATGAGAAGGGTTTTAATTAAAAAATTTGATATGATTTTCATCATATTGCTTAAAATCGGCCAAAATCACGTGACGTCAATTATGGACGGCCCCTAACAGACAATGCTATACAGGTGTAATTTTCAATTAAATTTTACTTAAATATAGCATAGAGTGCCGCAAAAATTCTTAGAAATTACTAAGACTCACAAAATAGCGCTGTAAAAGCTAAAATATAACTTATATTAATGCATTTAATAAATCAAAACCGTAAGTTCTCGCGAGAAAATTAAGTTCTGTTTTGAAATAACATACGTGTAGAAATTGCATGATTGCCAAAGATGGCTAGAAAAGTATAAACAGGCTCTTTAAAAAAAAATAAAAATAAATAAATTTAAAAAAACAAATAAAACGAAAAGTAGTGCAATCGCGAGATTTCAAAATATCAGTATTAGAAGATTTTGGGGCATCTGCAGTATCTGACTTATCATTGACATTGAAGACATCAGTACAAGTCAACAGCCAGACACAGCTGAGGCTACTGTTTCTAATTGGATTGTCTCTGACACTTATTCATTTTCTAAATTGGATAGTGGAAGGTTTGTCTTGACACACGACCTTTCCAATCAGTTGAAATTGCAGTTGATTCGTGATTGTTGGACCCCTGATAAAATGTTTGAGTTTAGAGCTGACAGTGAGGGAAACAGAGTTTTTAGTTTTTTGAAATCCGTGGTTATCAAACTATTCATCGTGGCTTTTATACTCGCAAATGTTAAAAGGTGTCTTTTGTAATAATTGTGTGTTGTTTTCGCAAAAAGTAAATCGAGGAATTCAGTTGGCATTTGTCATAATACCATGAAAAAAAATATAAAGATTTTAAAGAAGATCCACGTATCCACATGAAAAGCACATGACACAAAAGCTCTCATGAAGATGCAACGGCAAGCAATTTTGTTGCATTATTGAAAGCCAAAGCAGTTTCTATAGATGGGCAGTTGGACTCATCATTTAGAAGACAAAGTTAAGAAAATCGCAACAAACTGGGTCTCATCACTTCTTCAATCCTATTTTGCACTTTGTGGAAAATAATTAAATTCTAGTAATTTTTATGAACTGTTAGAGTTTCGTTCAATCTGGAGATGAAGTTCTTGGTAATCTTTAGTCAATTGTTTCTTTTAGTGCCAAGTATATCTCGGAAAGCTGCAAATCACTACAATCGAAATTTGTGGGTTTCTCTAGCGTGAAGACATTGTCCGTGAAAGAAATTATTAAGTTGCATTTTCTATTATTGCCGTCGAGACAAATGACATTTCAGGCATTGAGTAGATGTAACTTGGTGTTAGATTTGTCAAAGAACAAAATGGGAAAATGGTGGTCATGGAAGAATTCCTGGGATTTATTACAATTGTCGATAAAGCAGCTGAAGGTTTAGCCAACAACATCATTTAAATTCATTAGAATTAGGATTAGATATTACAAACCTTGTTGGTTAAGGATACTGCGGTTGTTCTAAAATGGCAGGTAAGGGAGGAATCCCAGCAATAATTAGAAAAAAATACTCAAAAGCAGCATATGTACATTGGAGTTGACATAAACTTAATCTTGTCGTGCACTTATTAAATTTTGTCAATGCTATACGAAACACAATAGGAAACAATTAAATCAATCAAAGTTTTTTTTCCGAGAAAGTAGCCAGCGAAAAAAACTAAATCAAAATGTTCGTTTGCTTTGTGAAACTACATGGACACATAAATATAATGCTGGCGTATTTTTGCTAATATTGGGACAGAAATTTTATTTACAAAAATCAGTAATGTAATCAGTTATATTTGCAGATATAATTCTTTTTAATATTTGATATGTATACACTGTATTCAATGTAATTAACTTGCAGGGAATTTAGTTCAATTTTATTGTAAAAAATTTATGACACTTTTATCGAATGTTAAAGGGGGGGGGGCAAATGCCCCCTTTCCCCCCTGTATACGACCATGGTAATATTTTCAAAGATTAATATTTATATTAAAAAAAAACAACTTGATCTTCAGTTTAGTTTTTAATTTGACCACATGGGTTTTTAAACTCAAAGTTTTTCAATGATGCGTTCACTAGAATGATTTCTATTTTTCAGGTTTCTTGTTTAGACAGTAGCGAACCAGTCGACAAATACCCACTGGTCAGATGCGTTTTTCAAGATGGCATTCATTTCAAGGCAGCCAATGGCCGACGCCATGTTGCCAGTGGTGCTAATGGTCAAGAACTGCGGACAGCCCGAGGTGACCGTTGGGCTGTAGGTTGTGGTGTAGGTGGTGGAGCCACTGGTCAAAAGGCCACCAAGAAGAAATCCACTGGACGTTGACTGGGTCACTTGTGTCGTGTTCCCCAGGAAGTCAACAGCTAGTTGATCCGTTACTTGACATTTGACCTGTGACCCTGAAGCGAAACGGAAAAAGAAGCTCGGCATTGCATAATATTATCATAGTGATATAGAGAACGTATGTGTACATTAAAATAAAACAACTTTATACGCAGCGCCATTGTTCAAACTGCATACAGATTTATTTAAAATTTAAAATAATGGAAAAAAAAAACTTTAATTATTTTCTCACTATGATTTCCATTCGCTGTTATCGTAAAAAGCTATTAATAATAAAATTTCAAAGATCCGAAAAAACAAAGTTTTTGACTTTATATCCTTTGTTTACCTGACATAACTCAAAGTATGTTCATTTTAATACGCATTACACAGCAATCCGAAATCAAAATTTTTATTTATTTCTCAAATTATAAAGGATATATAGTAAAAAAAAAGATAATTTAATGCGTAGCGCGAGACAGAATAGAAACTACTAGCATTTACATTTACAGATCGGGAATATATTTGTAAAAAATATCGCGACAGGAATTTATTAAGAAGTTTATTCAATATAATACACACCACCACACTCTAGCACAAAAATTAGCATGCTGCATAGAGATAAATAGAGATAATCCAAACATTCATTAATTTAACTACAGTACATTCGATCAATCTCAAATTTTGATAGATCATTTTTTATCGTCGGCACTACTCTGCCTGCAAAATGTCAGCTTTCTAGCATACGAGGTGGTGGCTTAAAAACCGATCCAAAGTTTTTTCGGCATACAATCAAACAATGCACGAATCCAGCAGACGCCAAGAGTTAATATAAAGTATTTAAGAAGACACATTTCCAGCTCCGCAGATGTCTTTTCAAACGATAATACATAATATTGAACAAATTGATCTGAATAAATAGGCTACTCAAAATTTCTCGTACCAAATAGGTTACATTAGAAATTTAATTATGCGAATAATTAAGGATAAAGAAGCTTCATCCAATTTAAACGAAATAACTTTTTAAAGATGATTTTTAAAAGGGTTTCCATCAAACAAACAATTGTTTTGAACATTTTTGCTGCCAGAGTTATAAAACATTTATACAAATTTTACATTTCCCCATGATGCTTCTATACAGATTAAATTTCACTTGTTATAAAAGAGAGGTATATATATATCAAACCGCATTTTTAGCAATAAAAGAATTCTTAAAAGTCGAATGTTCGTTAATTTCCATACGTATAACTATTAACACCCCGCTAATGGCATTGAAACTCTCTGACATGTACTTACCGTCATTCAAAACCTGGAGCATGTCACAGGTGAAAAAGTGGTACTCATTGCTGTCCAGAAACACTTTGACTCTGATGTCACTTCCGTTGTTGACCCGCTCCACCAGACGAGCCAACGTCATCGGATCTGGGGCAACTTTCGGTACGGTGGAGTGGACCATCGTGAAGTTCTGTCGGTCAACAAACCACTGGACATTTGTCATCCCTTCTGTGACCTTGACCGAGTCTGACCCAAAGTCGACGGCGAATTCTTGGGCGAAGCCGTCGGATGATAGGATGTAGCTGAGCTTTGTAGTGGTGAAGAGAAGGGCGCCGAGGTTGAGCAGCGACTCCCGCCTCATCACGTTTACCACGTGTAGGGTGATGGTGTCGGTGTAGTTGATGCCGATGTAGGCTGGCGTGGCATACACCGTCTGGGCGTTGACCGTGAAACCAACGCGGATTCTGAACCCTTGAAGGACGGCCGTTTTGAGGGTCTGAAACGCCGAGAGCGTGCTGGCCTGGTACTGTGAGGACGTGGTCATAATGTTGGTCCAACAAGACTCGGCGTACCACACGTAGTCCGCCGTGATTGGATCCGTCTCGTAGCGTATCTGGTTGACGTAGTCCCACGTGACGACATAGGGGGAGCCGTTAGAGACGACCGTGACGGCTTTGAATTTTTTGTCCTCGTAGTAGATCGCCTGCGCCGTGACGGATGTCCCGTCGGTCACCAGAACATCCGCCGACAACATCCGACTCTGAACGCCCGCCATCAGAAGGTTAACCTTATATCCCGCTGCCACAGCAGCAGCAAGTGCAGAGGCGTTTCCTCCAGTGGTAAAAATCTTCTCTTTGTATCCTAATATCCCCTTAGCCCGCCTCTGAACGATCCACTGTACGCCTACAGCATCGGAGATACTGTAGGACGAGATCGAGTTATACATGGTGGCCATTCCAGCGGTGAGATTTGTGTAGAAAGATCTGAGTGTTAGCATGACTCTCCCAGCGTTCAGGCTGACGACAAACTCCGGTACCGGGGCGAACATCGGCTGGGTGGGCGCTAACGGTAGGAGATATGTCTTGCTTTTTGCCACGTAGCTGGAGTTTCCCGCTCCGTAACGTACCTTCATATCGTTTCCCACCAGGAAAAGCTGCAGCATGAAAATGTAGTCCACGAGATACACTCCTTTATCCAGGACGAGCTGTCTCGACATTTTGCAAGCGTCGGTCCCAGTCGTAGACGTCTCAGCAACTTTCATACACTGGGAGAAAACGCTGCCGTAGACCGGTAGGTCCAACGGGAAGTCAGTTTCATCTGTTAACAACATCAGACAGCTGTGGGTATTCGGTACGGACTTGGTAACGTTGCCACTGCCAGTTTTGACGTAAATATACTTGAGACACCATTGGAGACTTGCACACTTTAAAGAACATTCCAGGCGGGACCGTACCGACTTAACAACGGGTGACATCAGCGCTGCTGTGACAGAGGTGGCTCCGTTGTTAGAGCATTTAAACTTCTTGGTCAGAGTATTGACTTTGGATGACGAAACGAAGGTGAATAACAGTGCGGACATAGCCAGAAAATAGCGCAACGCTTCACAATTATTTTTCCTCGCGTTTAATAAAATCATTTTTTCCTACTAGAATCACTAAAGATCACAAAGCTTGTCTTGAACTTTTAAATTAATTAATCACAATGCGCATAATCCCTTGAGAATAAGAAATATTTAAAGATCGAATAATTACCTTTTCAAAAGAATACATTGACTAAATCTATATACACAATTAAAAAAAACTTGTCTCCAGAAAAATAGGTTTTAAAAAATATAATTTTTAACTTAAGAACAGTGCTTAACACTGAAAATTCTAGATGTTATATACTTTGATGAGAAGGACTGAACCTTAGCGACTGCTTTCTACAGAAACTTCCAGTCTGCAATGAGTCGCCGTTCGATGAAGCAACTATAGTGATTGTTAGCAGTAATACAACAAATTTAGATCAGATATCGTTGATCACATGTCCATCTCTCAAGAGCCGTGTTGACAAACGAGCCCTGAATCCGAGACAAAAAATTCTACGATAATTTTTTTACATTACGTTTTGCCCTTTTCTTTAATATTTATCTTGATTAAAAAAAAAAAAAAGAAAAAAAAAGAAAAAAAAAGTAGCCAATTAATACGCGCTGAGAACTGTTGATGTGCCTTTTGTTTTTGTTTGAAAAAACTTGACCAGACAAGAAGCTAAGTGGTCACATTCTGACCTTATAATACTCATGCCAACCAAATTTCGATATGATTTTGTTCAGAGACCAAAGATATTGCCATAAACTCCATACTGAACAAAAAACAAAGGGACCAACACGAATATCTGATACTCACTGCAAATGTTTTAACCGATATACAGTGTCATTCATCCAAACATTACCATTTTCGTTCTTTGCCACTGCCACCACCCCTTGCTCCCCACCCCATTAGCTGTAATACCCAGTAACTCCTGATCGGACGTTAGTACTAGCGTCAGTACCGGCGTCAGTACCCGGCATTCCGAATCAACTTCCGCTTTTGTCGTTGTCGAACATTTCCGGTCTACACACAACAAAACATATGAGTTCTGATTCACACGGGTGAGAATTGGCCAGGATTCCGTTTCTGAAATTGCGTTCTTAAATTTGAGGCAGCTATCAGTCTATAGACATCTCAGATGTCAGATAACGTGCTCCACACTTAGGATGTTGATTTAGATTCTAGTGGCTTGAAAAAATAAAACCTGTATTGTTTATTTTTATTGAATGGAACAACAACAACAACAACAACAACAACTAACGTTGTTAAATGCACTTGACAGCAAAGCCGATTGAATTGATTTATGAATTTAGAATTTCTACGATCGTAATTTTTAGTGTGACAATATTAACACCCCGTAACCAGAACACTAATTGATAATTTAATGAGTAAATTGGTGAGTTGTC
Organism: Radix auricularia; assembly: GCA_002072015.1. Lineage (NCBI taxonomy): Eukaryota > Metazoa > Mollusca > Gastropoda > Lymnaeidae > Radix > Radix auricularia. Next base: position 246,409 of record MUZC01000249.1, read on the forward strand.
TATTAAATTTTGTGTGTGTGTAGAACTTTACATAAAAAAAGTAACATTTAAATATTTGGTGTAATAGGAAAGCGCTTTTTAACCAGGACTAGCACCTAATACAACCAATATTTAACAGTGCCTGTCTTATTGTTTCTGCAAAGTGCCTACTATTCCATAGTCTTTATGACATTCACTAACTCAGTTTTACAAAAAGCAACCGGCTATTGTCATCAGAACTCAGACATTATGTGCTCTGGAAACATAACAAGTAGTAGAAACTCAAGTACTATGGAAGCCTTGAAATATCTACAAGAATTAACCCATACAACAATGTTAAATGAAAAGAATCAAACAGTCGTGTTTATTTAGGTTTGTACCATAAGGCAATACACACGACCTTTATGTATGTTTTTGTATTTCATAGTTTTATCTGTTTTATTATATAGCCTTGACCTAAATTTCCACCAGGGAACATGTGCAGGAAGGACATTTAGAGGTAGTTTATAAGAGCGTCCAAGGTTAAATGACATTGTCCTTACATGTTAGTAATTTTTCTGCTCAACCACATACATCTGCTGTCATTGCTTTATTACGTCAACATTTAATAGACATTTACTTGTCCATGACGGTTTACAAACAGTTGCATGTGTACTGACAGTGACAGTGACAGTGTCTCATCCATATCATGTTTAGTTTAACCCAAAGTGCTTACACGTGTAAAAACATTTTCTGATCAATCATTAAAAGAAATAAACTAGCTCATTGAGCAGATATCAAACATTTATATTTAAATTATTTTATAATGAAAACTGTAATTTAAAAAATCATTCTTATAGTTCATCATATTAAAATTTAAAGTTCGACCAGGAGCACAAGAACGGCTCTCTAAACCTGATCTAATAGACACGTGCTTTAACAAGTAATGGAATAAAAGACTAAAACATATGCTTTAATAAAATAAGTTCCAAAGAAAGGAAAGCTGAGTATAAGACACAGGACGTAAAGGTTGGAAACTTTGTTAAGAAATGTAGGGTCACCAATGGGTAGTTTCCTGGCCTAGAGACGCCACTAGGTCAGCAAAGGGAATGTGGACAGTTGTGCAGTGTGATTGTGTGTGTGTGTTTCTGTGTGTATGTATGTGTGTGTTTTGTGTATATGTATGTGTGTGTTTGTGTGTATGCGCGTTTCACTGAGATTGAGAAGTCCTACAATCATCTCCGAGGCCAATTGAGGTGCATTGACGTCATGAGAGCCCGAGTCTCAGTTGTAGAATTGTGCTGGAAAATGTCATACAAATCTTGAGCCAGCCGTTTTGACGTCAGCAAGGGGATTAAAAGAAGGGAGGAGAACTCAAATTGCCTCTCTCTAAAATATTGACAAACTAATTTTCTATTAAAAAAATAATGGTAATTCTTTTCATTGAGACAGTCATCTTGGTTTTCTAGGAAAGAATCGTTTACATTTATTGTAAGCCACATGCGAAGGCTGAATAGAGCGTTCATTTGGCAGCAGTAAGTTTATCAATGTCAAGTCCCTATTAGCTGAAATATTTTTTAAGTATGAATGTCTTTTGTAAATCGTTACCAACAGAGAGCGTTCACCTGATCATTAATCTCGAAACTCCTTGTGTCATATAATTGTAGCACACCTAAAAGACAAATTCATCAAATCCCCCACATTAAATTTCATTATAAGCTTTATAACAACATTAACAGAAATAAGTGGGGTCTTATAAGGCGAATCATTGAATAACTTTATTTGAATTTAAATATAATTAAGGTTTATAAAAAATGCTAAAAAAGGATAAATTTATATTTTGATAACTGTGTGTTTGAAGAGGCTCACAACTTACTCCACAAACAGGTTTGGGACCTCAAGTGTTGAGTATGACAGGAAACCCTTGTCTAAAGCAAAGCCCCTCCCCTTCCCCAAGGCAGCCAAGTTTCTACGTCATCATGACCTTTCTCCACCAGCCATTTTTCTGTTGCAGAAATATAATTTTATTTCCGGTGTAGTGAGTCTCAAATTATATACACATCTTTGATTTTATTTTGTATTTTAAAATTATTTAGATCAAATTATATTAACGTCATTGGTGTTCTAATCTCACTCAAGCTTCCAAAATAGTTAAAATTATATTTCTTTATCATAAATAATTCAATTTATGAAACACACTAACTGTAAAATCCTGATATGAGGAAACCCTGCTCCATAATTAGAACCGTTGCATGGGAGTTCCCGAACTCATTGTCCTTTGTTCGCGTCATCATTTTTTGAGGTCACCCCAAAGCGGAAGTTGCGTTAACTTTAAAATTCGTTATTTTTACACATGATGACAGCATCAGCTGTGTTCAATACAGCAAGCTACAATTTTGGACCACAGCCACTTCCAGTCTAACCCAATATGGCAAATTCAGTCGCCTTGAAATATCTTTGATATTAGTACATTAATCTCGTTGACCCAATCCCTCTAACCAATCCCAATCTGCGCTGACATTAAAGTTAATGTTACAGAGAAGAAACTTAAAATAAAATATTTCCTCGGCTGTGTATTGAAATGTCTCTAATATTAGTACATTAATCTCGTTGACCCAATCCCTCTAACCAAAATATTTCCTCGGCTGTGTAACATGAGAAATGAAATCAAAGAGATCTATAAAAAAAGAACACAGCTATTATCAGAATCTCTTCATGATGGTTATTTAATATTGAACTAAACAGCGGATTTGTATTGACAACCTATTATAATCACAGAACGACGACACGGGAATAGAATTTTTAAAATATTTGATTATTGACTTGTGATTTAACAAATAGATTAACGCATTGTAAAACAACATCGACATCTTAAATTGAACTATCTAAACTAAACACATATTCTTGACACCTGAGATTAATCTCTTAAAACCTCGGCTAATATTTGGGCAACCTGCTCCATCTGCTGAGAAGTGCCATACAACATTGTCTTCATGTGGGACTCTTTTTGCCTCCCGTACCTCCCCGGCTATATCTAGCGCGGGACACGAAGTCAGCAGGTGTGTGACCGTCTCAGAGGTTTGGCTGCAATAGTCCTTTCGCTTAAACAATTATAAAGTATTCCAGTCATAATTATGAATGAAATGGGCTCGTTATATTACCTTTTCCCGGTGAGTGCATGTCACCATACACTTACCTTTGCCCTGGAAACTATCTACATATTTTAATTTTTAAAAATCATATAGGAGATTAAGATAGGTAAAGTGGCATAATAAAACATAACAAAAGACTGGGATAGGTAAAGGGACATAAAACATGACAAAAGACTGGGATACAAGATGAAATAAACGATTTATTATACTTATTTATACATATTATAAAGTATCCTAGAACTGGACAAATAATCCCTTACACATATGCATCGTGCACACACACATTTCTAGTACACATCCATCATAAGCATGGCATGCACACATACATCTATAAGTACACATAAATATAATATATATATACATTTGATGCTTAACTGCTACACTGGTCAGAGTAATTGTCAATAGAAAGAAAATGAACACTTCAAATCATGTCACCACATAAAAAAAAAAAAAAAAAAAAAAAAAAAAATGCAACAAAAGAAGTCAGTACGATTAATTTCATTCAGTACTTGGACATTTCTTATAAAGCATGGCCTGTAAATTTTAAAAATATTTAAAGGTCACATAGTGTAACTGCCTTCATCCATGTTTGAGTTGTTCACCTTCGGCCCTACCCGATAAAATATTTCTTCAATTATACCTTTGAGAGCACTTTGCAAAATGTTTATAATAAATTTATTTCAGATAATGGCTTGTTAATTTGTCTTTTCTTTCATTAGCACTCCATGTTAGTAACATCATAACGACATTATGACGACAAACTCCGAGAGATCACCCCAGACCCTCGTTTATGTCGCGGAACGGATACGAATATGTTATAAATTAAAAATGGTTAAAGTAGAATGTATGGTACCAGACATCAACAGGTATCGGAAATGGGATCAGATGAAACGTTGCATGAGAATACGGAAGTCCTCGTAGCTGAGTTTCTTGTCGTGACCCTTACAGAACGGAGCCAGCATCGCCTCGGCTTCAGACGAGGACAGGTGCATACCTGGGGATCAAAGCTCACATTGAGTCTCCTAATACATGTATTAAGGTAAATGTTACAGACAGAAATACAATAAACAGACACTTTAGATTTCTGTTTTCAATGATTAAAAAATGTCCCACTGATGGAATCAGCGAGTCGACAGGTTGCTATCTTACTTTGAATATGTGAACAAACAGTTACCGCCCTTATTTCTTTATTTAATAGAAATCAAATCATAAAACGCGTCATGTCACTTTCTCATAGGAGGAGGCCGCATGTCCAAACACACGTGACTTACTGACATGACCTACGGCTGACTAATTGAATTTATGTGCAGCTTTGGTTTATAGGAGACGATAGGACGAGCTTCCTAATTTATAGGTTGATAACTAGCTCACCAAGATACGACGTCCGTTATTTAGAACTATTCAGTTAATTCTTTAAGATAGTCTTTAACTTACAAAAAAAAAATGTGATTATCAATCGGCGTAACATTGTAATTCAAACACTCGCATGCACGTACAAACATTTGTAAAGAATGATACGCACAAACACACATAGCACGTGTGTCATATAATAAAGACTTGTTCACCATTCTCCACACAATTAGGAGAAAGTCAACAAAACCACATAGCCAATAACCTATACCCAACACAAAGACGTTCACATACACACGTAGTCCGATACCCAGAGACAAGCCTATGATTACAAGGAATAAATCATTCAATTCTATACCTAACAATCTCATGGAGTCCCTAAACTCTTGAGGTGTGATGTACCCATCGCCGTCACGATCAAAGTGAAAGAACATAGAGAGAGAACCGTTGTCTCCACTTGTCTTCATGTACTTCTTCATAAAACTGACAAACTCGCTGAAGTCAAGCTTCCCGTCACCTAGAGAAATAAACGACTCTTTAGTGTTAGTATGGATCAGTTTAATGACCCTTTATGCTGACCAACGTCAATAACTAAATGACCAATTGAGGAAATGTAGTCATTTCATGTTATATAAAGACCGTGTATGTTATTTTTACATGGAATATTCATTTTCTTCATTATTGGGTTCCAGCCCAATTGTCGTAGCTTCTTATAGAGACATATGTTCCACATGAATCTTTGGCGTTTAGCCACACTACTAGACTACAGAACATCCACTGACTTACCATCCATGTCAAATTCTTCAATGAGGACCAAGGCAGCCTCCTTGGATATTGGCATATCCATGTCCCGGAAAGCGTTACAAATCTCATCAGCCGTAATCAGTCCGTCCTTGTTTTTATCAAACACTACGAATCCTTCTTTTACATCTGGGAATGTCATTTCGGCATGAGATTAAGGGTTTGCTTAACATAATCGTGTTAATATTTGTGATTTTTAACTTGCTAGTTAGAGTTGGGTCTAGAAGTGTATTAAAACAAAAGAAGAGACATTATTGTGTGCGATATTATTAAATATTTATTTATTTATCATATATTTCCCTGTCCCATTGTTTAAGTATCATCCCCCCCCCCTAATCTAGTATCAACCCTAACCTCATCATATAAGCTAATGTGGAGCTAAAACATCAACTATAACCTACAACTTCAAAACTAAGAGAGGTAATTTAACATGCTGCATGTCGTATGTTACATTAAATACTAAACTTGTATAACTTTAGTATTGCTAGTTTTACTAAGTTTGTAAGTGATGGAAACTACAAAAACTTACCATATAGAGCTGCCTGTGTGGAGATGGGGGGGGGGGGAAAAATGTAAGACGAGGGTAAAATAATCAGTTGTGAACTTAATACAAATTTGACAAGAAGTCGCCCTACTCCTAGCCCCTCAACTTGAATGTGTGTTAGTGTCAATAACATAATCTTCAAAGCCATTATCGTACTACCATTAAATGAACTACTAATCATTAATTACAAATGGCGTTTTTCAATTTTTTAAACTCATGATTTTTGCTCCTCGCGTTCCCAAGAGGTTATTAAAATCAAGACTAAAACACATTGTTTCACTTAAATTCCCCTGAGTGATGAAAACTGACACATTCGTTAAATAGTAAATATAATTAGAGTGTACTTTGAACTTACTCCTAGACCCATCAGAAAAGTAAATAACTTAAAACAAAATGTAACAATTCCTAGTTATCAGGGTTTTAGACTTAACCAGGCTAAGAATAGGTACATTCAAGTACACAATGTTAGTTCAACATAAAGATGTGTCGTTTGGCTTTGAATTAAAGTTGTGTCGTTTGGCTTAGACTTACAGTTGTGTCGTTTAGCTTAGACTTACAGTTGTGTCGTTTTGTATTGACTTACTGTTCTGTCGCTTGATATTGACTTACAGTTGTGTCGTTTGGTATAGTATTGACTTACAGTTGTGTCGTTTTGTATTGACTTACAGTTGTGTCGTTTTGTATTGACTTACAGTTGTGTCGTTTTGTATTGACTTACAGTTGTGTCGTTTGGTATAGCATTGACTTACAGTTGTGTCGTTTGGTATTGACTTGCAGTTGTGTCGTTTGGTATTGACTTACAGTTGTGTCGTTTGGTATTAACTTCCAGTTGTGTCGTTTGATATTGACTTACAGTTGCGTCGTTTTGTATTGACTTGCTGTTTCTAAAACACCAGCAACAAAAAGACATTACTGGCGCTTTACTGATGAACACTACATCACAGATAATTCTGCTACAAGTATTGCGTTAACAGGAAGTACATAGTCATTAAAATTTCAAACCGGAACTTAAAAAATTCTAAACTTACTTATATCGTTTAAAATGTTAAAAAATAAACTGTCTATCAGAAGTAAAATATGGTGTCGTAAGTGATCAACTTATAGCAAATAAAGTAATATTGATAGAAAAAAATTGAGATAGCAAAACAGTTCAAATAAATTGTGTAAGTTAATAATATTCGCTTATTAATAAGGGAAAACAAGATAAACTTCGTAAAATGACGTCATTTAAATTGGCGCTGTGTCATTGAAAATGGGATTTTAAAAAAAAAAGAATAAATAAAGAAACTATTTTATAGTTTAAAATGTATTTATTTAGCCTGCCATGGTTCTAAAATTTTATTTTTTGGGGGATTCTTTGGTTCAATATAAATCAAAGTTTAGAAAAAAAAAACTTGATTCAGTGCAATGGCTTTGTCAGTTTGGAAGAAAACTGAGATATTTGGCCAGTTTTAATTTTAAATATTTAAATAAAATTCATTGAAGGATTTAAGTTTTAGCCATATTTTAACTGCCAAAGGCTGGACTTGAATGGTATTATTTATGAATGATATTACTTAATGAATAATATTACTTTATGAATGGTTTTACTTTAGGAATGATATTACTTTATGAATGATACAATGTCCTTTGCTTTCAAGCAACACACTTATCATAGCAAATTGATTAATTTAACTCTTAAATAATGACATCATCAGTAAATCAAGTGTGGGTAACATACAACTCTGACTTTAAAACATTCAATACAAATTAAAGGAGGGGCGCAAGGGTGCACGAATAATTACATTAGTATAAAAACAAATAAGAGAATTTTGTGATTGTTATCACAGCAAGGTTTTTAAATAGAACTTGTGTAGTCAAGTACATTGACCCAAGTCCGAATACAGCATCACATGGTGTCCAATAAAACACATCATTAATGTTACCAATCAAACGTGGTAACCTGACACCTATCAAATACATTGACGTGACACCTATCAAACACGGTCACGTGACACCTATCAAACACGGTCACGTGACACCTATCAAAAGTGGTCACGAGACACCAATAAAACACAGTCACATGACACAAATCAAACACGGTCACATGACACCAATCAAACGTTGTCAAGAGATACCAATCAAACGTGGTAACGAAACACCAATCAAACGTGGTCACGAGACACCAATCAAACATGGTCACGAGAGACCAATCAAACGTGGTCACGAGAGACCAATCAAACGTGGTCACGAGAGACCCCAATCAAACATGGTCACGAGAGACCAATCAAACGTGGTCACGAGAGACCAATCAAACGTGGTCACGAGAGACCAATCAAACATGGTTACGAGAGACCAATCAAACGTGGTCACGTGACACCAATCAAACGTGGTCACGAGAGACCAATCAAACGTGGTCACGTGGCACCAATCAAACGTGGTCATGAGACACCAATCAAACGTGGTCACGTGACATCAATCAAACATGGTCATGACACACCAATCAAACATGGTCACGAGAGACCAATCAAACGTGGTCACGAGAGACCAATCAAACGTGGTCACGTGACACCAATCAAACGTGGTCACGAGAGACCAATCAAACGTGGTCACGTGGCACCAATCAAACGTGGTCACGAGACACCAATCAAACATGGTCACTTGACACCAATCAAACATATTCACGTGACACCTTCAGACACAGTCACGTGACGCCAATCAAAACTGTTTTAGTGACAAGTAAAGTGACACCAAATAAAGCAGACTCACAACGACACAAATTAAACACAGTTTCGACACCAAATAAGTAAAGCAAAAAACACTGTGTTATTATCTTATTGATACCAATCAAAAACTGTTTTATTGACACCAATCAAACACCGTCTTATCGACACCAATCAAAAACTGTTTTATTGACACCAATCAAACACTGTCTCATTGACACCTAAAAAAAACTCTCTTATCGACACCAATCAAACATTGTCTCATTGACACTAATTAAAAACTGTCTTATTGACACCAAACACTGTCTTATGGACACCAATCAAACACTGTCTTATTGACACCAATCAAACACTGTCTTATTGACACCAATCAAACATTGTCTTATGGACATAAATCAAACATTGTCTTATTGACACCAATCAAACATTGTCTTATTGAAACCAATTAAACGACACATTCCAAACAACATCAACCAAATAACACAGACCTGACGACAGAGAACAGACACCAGTCACGTGGTTGAAAAACGTTTCGACAAACAATTTAATATCTAAAGAAAATTGAATAACAAGAATATTTTAAACGCAATATTCTATTCACAAATACTTTTGTACTTACGTTCATTACCATCCATCCAACACCCCTCGAGTGTAAAGGACTCTCCCAAAATATTCTTTTGTATGTGATTGTGACGTTGAAACACAGTATGAACATATTTTGATGTTGAATATGAGTCAGAATATGCCGTGCAATTAGTGTTAATTCCACGATAGTAATTTGATTAAAAGAAAACAAGGACTGATTCTAAATTGAACATTGCGAGCAGGTACAAAATAAACCATCGTTTGAGAACTGCTGGAAACTGAAGGGTGGCTTTTAAGAGGTGGGAGAAAATTCAATTTGTTGAATGTACTTTAACGGAATTCACGTGTCACGTGGTGTTTGGTGATGGTAAGGAATCACATGGCCAAGAGAAGACGAGGTTCTCAATCGATGGACTAGACACAAGGCAACGATAAATGTAGGACGCAATAACCTTCTGTATAGAAGGAGCGCCTGTAACAGATAAGATAAGATAATATAAGATATGATGGATAGTGATGGTTCAGTGAAAGGTTCCGACATTGGCTAAAAATATTTTTTTTTTTTTAAATGGCAACGATGAAAGATGAATGAGACGAATTCTGCATACTCGCATTCTCATCTTGTTTTCCAATTAATTTTTGTTGTCACACGTGACACTTTACCTTGGTGGGAGGATCTTCTGTTTCGTGGGGCTGTCCTACAAGATTGATTGAAATAGAAGAAATAAAGAAGAAAGGGGCCGTAATGATCAGAACCTTGATTGTGGGCTCTGAAGAAGTAAACGTGACATAACGTTGGGGGAATTCAGCTCCTTTGTCAGGAGGGAGGGGTGTGAGGGTTGGATAGGGGGAGTGAGGGTTGGATAGGGTGAGTGAGTGTTGGATAGGGGGAGTGAGGGTTGGATAGGGGGAGTGAGGGTTGGATAGTGGGAGTAAGGGTTGGATAGGGCGAGTGAGGGTTGGATAGGGCGAGTGAGGGTTGGATAGGGGGAGTGAGGGTTGGATAGGGGGATTAAAGAGACAATGGTATAAAACAAACATTAACCCTTTGCTGAGAATAAAAGAAAAGAATACACAAGCAAATAGTGTAATGATAACAATGAATATGATATTTATTATTAAACTACCTGTAATAAGACAGTAAACGTTTCGGCTAATGTATTCACAATAAACACAAATTACGTACTTACATAAATAACAAAATTATATTTAAATTCTTAAGATATACCATATCATACAAAGTTATGCATAATAAAAAGAAAGGAAAAACGATCAACTTCTTTAGATATTGCAGAGAAGGCATTGGATGCTGTCAAGAGGGAAGAGTTACAGAATTACAGTGATTTGATGCTGTCAGGTGAAGAGAGTTACAGAAATACAGAGATTGGATGCGGTCAAGAGGGAAGAATTACAGAATTACAGAGATTGCGGAACAGCAATCAGTTGCTCATTTCTTATTTTGTAAAAGATGTTTATTCATCTTGCATTTCCATTTCGTAGATTATAATTTTAAAAAATTAACTCATTGTTTTTAAAATTCCAATCATATTTTTCACCATTTTGGTGTTGCCAACAGATGTCAGATTAAGGAGAAAATCTTCTTTGAAGAGATCAAGTTTCACATCGTCGGCTTGGACGAGTTAAAGGCTATGTATGGGAGGTAGCATCTATTTTAAATATTTCACCATGGTTAACATTAAAGTAACCGAAATCGTGATTTATAAACGTAATTTTATTTTAATTAAAATTTTTTTAATAGAAATGTAACGAATTTTTCTTTAATAATAATTTTAAGATTAGAATTGTATTCAAGAAATCGGTAAATAAAAAATATAATTTAAAAATGAGTCTTTATCAACTATGTGCTAAAAGGTAGTTTTACAAAAATGATTAAAGAATCCATAAAGATGAACAAGTAGTGGCGTAGCAAGGAATTTTTAGGGATTTTGGGGCCAGGGGGGCTTAAACTCTTTGAGGGGGGGCACATACATGGCGGGGGCGTAATATTTAATGTTCAAAAATTTCCAACACTAATTTTGGGCCCCCCTCAAGTGGGGGCCCGGGAGAACTTTTGAATTTGGACCCCCCCTCTCATACCTACGCCACTGTGAACAAGTTCGTCCACACTTGATACCACAGATAGCGCACGTGCAGCTGTGTACTAATCTGAACAGTCTTTCTTTGCCCGAGGATATCATCAAGGTTTTAATTATTTAGTCTTCGAAATGAAACTTAAAGACTAGAGATATTGAAATAATATATTTGACGTATATCTCAATAAAAAAAATAATGTTTACCTCGTATTTGCTAGCGTTCCTCGTAAATTTTTCTTTTTTAGGTATATATTTTAAAAAAAAAAAGATCTTGGCTTTCTTTGGAACGAGATGAGGATCATTAGATGAGGTGGATAATGACCGACAGCTGCTTATGGTCCGTGCATAAAGGTGAAAGGCCAATAGTGCATCATCACGAATGAGCAGACCAGGACCCTACATTATCTATAGTGCCTAGAATCATGATGTAATGGTGATTTGATTTGAATAAGCATTAATAATAAAAATAAATTATAAAAAATAATCAATGATAAAAGCTTTAGTAATGTGCAAACATATTCATAAAAACTGAATCTACAACGGAAATATTTTCGTCGGATTATCATTTACCTTCTGAATACAAGCGTTTTGTAAACTCAGACCTCCTACATGCATCAAAGAGATGAGAGAGGTAAACTTTGTCATATAAACCAATACAGGCGTCCTGTCATTTCATTGACGGCCAATGTAAGAAAATATTAACCTCCTATTGCTGGAAATATTGGTTTCAAGTAGCGACATTTTACATACATACGTTGTCTTCATGAAATCTGCATAACATTTTGGGTTTCCCTTACGGCCTTGAAAGGTCATGTTACCGACCTCTGCTCTATTCACGACCATCTTTATTTTTGTTCCCACAGTGACCAGGATCTCCAACTGCCCAGAGCTAAGAGCAATGAGCGGAGCACGCCCGCGCCCACCAGGGAGAGACTTGTCTCACATTAACTGCGGCTAATGGCGTTGACCTATTGCGTGTTTTGTTGATAGAGCCCAGTGGTTCTCACACGATAAGCTGTTACAGTGAGGGCCTTATTTGCAGGTATTAATAGGTATAAATAAGAAACATTAAAGAATTTTAATCCTACTCTATGAACGATTGTAATTGAATTTTTTTTTTTTTTACATTCTTGACAGAATTTTGTCTTTAAAAAAAAATTATGTGCAATGAGTTAAAATGAGTCTATTTTTACGCTGGGCAGATGTTCAACAGACTGAGAATCATTAAAATGTCTGCTCGTTGGTTAAGTGTCAAATAACTGAAGAAAAATTTAAAAATTGCATGTTGGTCAAAAGTCATGGTCTAGACGTCAAACAACTTTAAACTTCATTTCCAAACATGAACTCAAATATACCCCCCCCCCCCCCAGATAAATCCATTTCACCCTAAGCAATGTTGGATGAACTCAATGGTCAGAGTTATAAGGCAACTAACTGGTGTAAGCTAAAAAAAACCACAAACATTCACCAAGTCGTCAGCTACGCTCTACTGCAGACACGCATTCTCTGTGTTCCTAAGACACGAACTAAAACATTTGGCGAAAGGTCATTCTCTTTTTGTGCAGCCAAAAAATGGAATTCTCTACCACTACACATCCGTAGTATTTCAACTACTAAGTCCTTCAAAAAGCACTTCAGAAGCATCTTTTCAAAATTTAATTTCAAAATTAATGAAACAACATTTCTTCAATGGCGTAGCGAACGGGGGAGCAAGGGGGGGCAAATGCCCCGGACGGTACTTTAACAGGGGCGGCAAATTCCTGTCGTTAATTAGTGTCTAAGAAAAAAAATTATAAGTAAGTCGAGCTTTTTATCGAAATAAAAGAAAATAAATAAGAAATTAATAATATAAATAAAAGAACTATCCTAAGGCATGTGAACCTTCCAAACGTCAAAACTTCAAACTCCTTTTTCGATATAAATTCTTCTGATACTAATGCTACTGTACTGAAAAGTACTTAAGTAGTATGATAATATAACACTGAAATAGTGGTAGCTTAAATGATTATTAAAATTTGACAGTCGCTCCTGTTGTAAAATCCAAACTTATTGTACATGAAACACGAGCAAAGATCGTAGCGGCACATTGTGTGTAGAGGGAGGGGGCGGCTAATTCCTCGCTAATTAGCTTCAAAAATGTAAAGCTTTAAAATAAAGTTTATTAAAATAAATTAAAAGCAAAGATAAAAAATTGAAAGAAATAAAGGAACTATATTATATACGTGAACATTTCAAATGCCAGAACTTTAAACTGCCTTATGAATCTTAAGTCTTCTGATACTAATGCTATTGAAGTGGAAAACGAAGGGTTTGCATTAGTGTACGAATATGACAATATGGTTCTGGTATATATAATTGATTCAAATTTGATTTTAACTAAATAAACTGCTGGAAAATTTTTTGGCGTACTTACATGGTTTATTCTACCTGAACATTATTATTTTTATTTTAGTCTTTGATTTAAAGCATAAAGAAAAAAAAATGAGCAAAATTGTTTATTTAATGAAATTACAACTTTGCTCACATATATCCAAATGTAGCCACCCAGGAACAAGTGCTAAGCATTTCTAAAGTTTTCTAAAATTGGATCGGATCAGAAATCGGATAAAAAAGAATTGATAAAGAACAACAATAAGTTGTAAAAAAAAAGTGGCAGGACGTTTTTGTCATTATTAATGCATCGCAAAAATAAATGTGTTTTTTTTCGGTCACAGAGAGGACAATACTATTGCTAATAAAGGCAGTATTCCGGAACCAATACATGTTATTGCCAAGTATGATCGATCATTCCCAGAACATTGTATAATTTTTTTTTCAAAAAGTAATCTGAAATTCAAACCGAGCTCATAGCAATTTTTAGAAAAATAGATCGCGAAAAATAATCCCTTTTCGGGAACAAGATACCCCATATTGCTCTATTGTATTCAATAGCTCTTTGTATATTTTACATAATCACAAAACTAGTCCAGTTATTGGATGTGTAAAGATCGGTTGCAAATAAAGAAGTAGACATTGTAGAATCTTTAAAATAGGTCGTTGAAGTGAAAGTAAATTTAACTGAATTTGATTACATTTCTGAAATAATCTTTTTAAATAAATGACGATCTTAAAATAATGGATTGCAGGGGATTTTCAGGCGTGAATACTTCTTCTATATGGCTGGAAAGTACTCAGGCGTTAACATAAAATTTCTCTGTCAAATTTTGCTCAAATAATTCATTAAATCTAATCTGTTTACATTATAATCCAACTGAAATGACTTATCTATTTTAGCACTCTTGAACGTTGTTACGGATTCTTGTTCATGCCCATAATCGTTTGTAATATCCACTTCCATTACAAGCAAGGCTTCAGAATACAAAATAGTAAATGTACCGTAGAGCAATTTTGAGATTGTTTTGAAAGCTCTAGAAATACTGACAAAAGTCGAAAGAAGGAACTTTGCTAGTTACAATAACATCTTTTTATTTTCGAATATATGTCAAAGATTCACGAAATAATTTATAACTGTAGAGTGCTCGAAAAACAAATGCTGAGGAGAAGATGCTCATAGAGAAATTAATTGGATACTTTAAGGATGCTTTGAAATTTGATAAACTTTTATGAGGAGACCTCATCCTTTTAATGGAATCTTCAAGTTCAATTACCAGAGAGCAAATTTTTGGTGATCCAAATATGTATCCATGTTACTTAGAAAATCAGTTGAGAGGAAAGTTCTACTATTCATAAGATGAGACTATTGTAGAAAGTCATGTGAGACTTTGGCAGGTATGTAGTATTTAGAAAACTTATAGAATTTTCGTACACCAGGCGATTTGCTGGACTTTGAAAGGTTGCCTTTAAATTGGAGTATTCAAATGACATTGTCCAGCAAAGACTATTTCACCCCACTGGTAAAAAAACAAAGAATTCAATGAATTAAAGACCACTTGATTTTTAAAAGCTTTTTAAGATATTAAGGCTACAAGTTACCTTGCCTTAAATAATATAATTAATTTGAGCATTGCCTACAATAGTCTTAAGTAATGCAAGGTCTTAAAATAGCTTCTCTAAAATTAAGTTAATGAAAAATGAATTACAAGCAATAACATTTACGCCAAAATATTATCTGTTGCTATTTCAATTTTGGTTATAGCGCATGGCAAGGCTGATAACATTGATACACGAAAGATTGTGGCATCAGCAAAAACAGAAAATTAAAATTTTTATTAAAGAAATGAAGCGTTTCTTTTTTATCTCTTTTACGGTGTAATTATTACTATCTAATAAAAACCATCTTTACTTTACAGCGTTAACTTATTTTTCGGGGGGGGTGGGCGACGAATTTTGGTTCTGCCCCGGGCGGCAAATGCCCACGCTACGCCGCTGCATTTCTTTTTAATGATTAACGGAACTGATGTTAACCGTATTGTCATTTATGTGGTTAGTATAATATGAATTTTTATTTAATTAATGTATGCATGTTATTATCGCTATGTAAAGAGCTGTGAGCCCGGCTCCTTGCTGGGATACAGCGCTTTATAAATGATCAATTTATTATTATTACTATTATTATTATTCACAGCTTTAGTGTAACAGAAAGAAAAAAAAAGCTTTGACCAAATCTCTCTCATTTTCCTTGACCCTTTTTGTCTTCCTCCCTCTCATTCTCTCTTTCCTCTTAACTCCTCACGACCTCTCTGCCTCCCCTGGTTCTCCTTTATCTTTACTACCATCATCCTATTCGCACATGTAATCTTTGAAGTTTCCTTTTTTATTATTTTCCATTTCCTCCATCAATCTCCCTGTCACGTCTTGTCCTCAAGCCTCTGATGTTTGCTCACACTCCTATTCACTCTTTATTTGTTTTAATCATCCAATATCTGTCATTAAACTTGTCTCTCTTTCACCCCCCTCTTCTTATCTATTACAGAAGCTACCTCTTATCCCTACCTCTCAATCCCCTCTCTTCTCGTCACTACAAAGCCCCCTCTCGTCTCGTCACTACAGAGCCCCCAATCTTCTCGTCACTACAAAGCCCACAATCTTCTCGTCAATACAAAGCCCACAATCTTCTCGTCAATACAAAGCCCTCTCTCTTCTTCTTGTCACTCTTGTCACTACAAAGCCCCCTCTCGTCTCGTCACTACAAAGCACCCAATCTTCTCGTCACTACAAAGCCCCCAATCTTCTCGTCACTACAAAGCCCCCTCTCTTCTCGTCATTACAAAGCACCCAATCTTCTCGTCACTACAAAGCCCCCAATCTTCTCGTAACTACAAAGCCCCCTCTCTTCTCGTCACTACAAAGCCCCCTCTCTTCTTCTTGTCACTCTTGTCACTACAAAGCCCCCTCTCTTCTCGTCACTACAAAGCCCCCTCTCATCTCGTCACTACTATATATTGCCCCATCCTTTCCTTTCTACCCCTTTATAACCCACTACCGCGCCGTCCCATCTCCCCACCCCCTCCCTATAATAGCTTAAGTAACAATAAACATGTGAACCATCTCTGTGGTTTCAAAGAACTCTCGTGGACCCGTCCAAGTTGTGGTTAAATGTCAACATCTCATGATAGACGCATGTGCACGACTCGTGTCCTTAACTGCGCGTTTCATAGACACGAGTCACACTCACATCAACACTCATCTGCCCTTCTGTTCGGGGCACGTTTTCGTCTCACGTCGTACGAGGCTAGCCCGAGGGCCACAAATATTGTTGACCAGTTTTCCCATCACAAGAAAGCCACGAGATGTATGTTTGAGCACGTCTGTTCTAAGGTGGGCGCCCTACAGGGAGCAATACTCAACGTTCATTTCGTGCTTACATTGTCATAACTCGGGACTGAGGTGGCAATGCTAGTATACGTGATGCAATTCTTTTAATCGAGTTTCAGTTTACAAATATATCGATCACAAGTTGAACATCTCGTACAAGAAGAAACCTTTCATGTCAAAACAGTGTGTCCTAATCTGTCTGTGTGTCGTAATCTGTATGTGTGTCGTAATCTGTCTGTGTGTCATAACGTCTGACCGTTTCAATGTTTACACAGAGAGCTCTGGCTTATTTGTATGCTTTTCTTATGTGGACAGATTTAACCTGCGACAAATGAAACAAATGAACGGCAACCCATAGAAATTTGTCAACTTGATATCTTCTATGTTACTGGTTATATTTCAAAACGCATGTGTTGCAAAAGATGCAAGCGAACCCCTTTCAACCCACGCATAGACACGCAAACAGTTCTGGCAATGGTGTAGCCAGAGATTTGGGGGCTTGGCCTATTTGGGGGCCTGGGGGCTTGGCCTCTTTGGGGGCCTGGGGGCTTGGCCTCTATGGGGGCCTGGGGGGGGGCTTGGCCTCTTTGGTGGCCCCACCATTTTGACTGATGTCGTAATATATATTTAATTTTTAAAAATCTTTTTTAGACACTCCTTTTAGACACTCCTTTGGGGGCCCCCTCAAGTGGGGGCCTTGGGGGATTTACAAACTTCGACTCCTTCCCGTAGCGACGCCACTGAGTTCTGCCTAGTTTTCTGATACAATAATTCTCAAAAAATCCTCGTTGACTTTCGAGTCCATGTTTAAAATTTCCGTAAAAGAAATAAAATGTTGAATGCAAGCATATGTACAATAATGATATTTTATTGATATCTATTAGTCCGCATGACCTGTATGTTGTATGCTATACGCCCATGGGATACTTAAGACTTCTTGCATTTTTATAAAACGAAATTAATTATTTTTTACTTGAATCTCTTTCATTTTGTCTCAATTTCTACGTTATTCCCACTTACATATTTTTTGACCAAAGTCATACTGTGGTGACCCTGACATACTTCGGGGACCCTGACATACTTTGGTGACCCTGACATACTTTGGTGACCCTGACATACTTTGGGGACCCTGACATACTTCGGGGACCCTGACATACTTTGATGACCCTGACATACTTTGGTGACCCTGACATACTTTGGTGACCCTGACATACTTTGGTGACCCTGACATACTTTGGTGACCCTGACATACTTCGGGGACCCTGACATACTTTGGTGACCCTGACATACTTTGATGACCCTGAATACTAGGTGACAACTGGCATAGTTTGCTGAAACACTTTTCATACATTGGTAGCGCTTGACATACTTTGGTAAGCCCTGACATTTATTTGTAACTCACAGATTGCTTTGATAAGGGTTAAGCATTCATTGGTTTTATTTCAGCTTAATACCAGCCTAATTGAGGAAATATTACTTGGAGTGAAGTTTGATATGTTTGACTCGGACAGAATTTGTGGTCGTTTAAGGTTTCTTTAAATATTTGGTCAGGAAATTTAGTGTATTCGATGACCTGCAATGAGTTGTAGAAAGCACAAGTGCAATTTTTGAGATGCTGTCAATAACACGTTGGATCAAGCTCAGATTTGATATCTTAATGAAACTAATACATCGCGTTGTCTGCAGATGTCCTTATCCAATAATGTGTGTATTTATAGAACATGCTTGTGTTTAAGTACATTTACGTAGGTGTCTATAGAAAAATTTGAGCATTAGTCTGTACCACAATTTGTGAAGGTTCTGAATGAACATTTTGTGGACTCGTTCATTTCATAAAAGATGACATATTTAGAGAAGAAAAAGTTCGCAAACCTATCAGAGAGAAAAATTATTTAGGATGTGATAATGAAGTAAAAGATTAAAAGAAGATTGGGTGTGATAGAGAGACAAAAGTATATTGAATGTGATAGAGAGACAAAAGTATATTGAATGTGATAGAGAGACAAAAGTATATTGAATGTTATAGAGAGACAAAAGTATATTGAATGTGATAGAGAGACAAAAGTATATTGAATGTGATAGTGAGACAACTGTACCCTGGATATGATAGTGAGACAAAAGTATATTGAATGTGATAGTGAGACAACTGTACCCTGGATATGATAGTGAGACAAAAGTATATTGAATGTGACGCCCTTACATTAATGCGCCTTACATTAGTAGGCTATGGAAATTTCCATCTAACAACAAACGTAAAACAGTTCTCTCAACCATGGCAACGAATCGCATTAGATTTACATTTTAAAACATCAACGCAAACAAAATCAGTGCAAGAGTCCTGAATAACATCACTCGAGGTCAATTCTTGTTATGAAAGGATCGAATAAACAAATAAAAGCTAATCGTTGTGTATTATTTCAGTATACTCCAGCCTTATAATTGTGTTTGGTCCAGCCATTGTATACCCGCAGGGGAATCAGTGTCATCTCAGTCTTATTTTAGTACTTACAGACTCACGGTAAATGGAATGACCTAACTGTGGTACATTAAAATATTTAACTGGAAATTAGTAGTTACATAAATTTGTAACTAGAAGTAGAAGATGTTGATATCTTAAAAGAAATAATATCTTATGTTTTATTTTTTTATTGAGTTAGGTTCATTTTACTGTGAGATTAAGTACCAACAGCCAACTTTTATTGGGGGTAATAGCCGATTGGTGAACGGGATTTACAAAATAATAACAATTTAGATTTATACTTTTTAGCGCATTTTCGAGATGTCGAAATCGCTATTGCACCCGTTTTGTCCGTCCGTCTGTCATCACCCTAGATCTCAGCATCCATAAGTCCTAGACCCATGAGGTATATATGTTTTTTGTATGTCCTGACCTGCCATTTGTGCATCAACACTCAGTTACTCGATCCGTTTAAAAACCCCGTTAAAACTACCAAAAAATATTTCGAATCGAGAGGTAACACTAGCGCAGGGAACGGCCGCCATTGCCGGAAGTCGAATGCATACTTCTTCAAGCATTAAAGAGTGGTGCGAAAGGGTGCAAAAGAATTAGTTTTTTTTTAGTTGACGTCATTAGAATATGTGTAAAAGTGTAGAGAGTTTTACGTCATCATTTGTGGTGACTAGTAGTTTGATTAAAGAGAAAATATTAATTTTTTTTTAAATGTTAAGAAATGACTTTTAAATAAAAAAATGTCAGGTATATTCATTACACAAGAAAATTCATAAAAATATGTCTAAAATCTAAACACAATTACTGATAACTACATAATTCTGATATCTAACATAAGTACTGATACATAATACGAAAATGCCAAATGCGCTAACACGTCCTGAATTCCAATAGGTACCAGGCTTAACATTAATAACACTTGATATTTGTTTCCTTGCGATATTATAGAAGACTAAGTGTTTATGTGATAATATCAAGGCCAAAAAAAAAAAAAAAAAAAAAAAAAAAAAAAACCATACGCACATCCGCGTGAGGTTTTGGACAATCTGATACTTGGCGTTTTTTCTCACATGATCTATTGTTTACCCCATGAAATGCGTTGGGATCCGAATTCAACGGAGATATTTGTAGTCGAACATCACATGTACAAAGTAAATAGCAATGATCACTTTTTAACTATAGAAGATATCTGGTTACTCATATTAAGACTCGCGAACTGATTACTGGGAATGCTCCTACTCTATGCATTCAGATTTCTATATTACTATGCATTCAGCTAAACTTCGAAACGTATATTTTCTCTCATCACTAGTGCAAGATTACTTTTTAAGTTCAACATTTTGTGTGAGACATTACGAGAAATGTGGATAAATGTCGCTATGTAGGTTGGTGTGGTGATGTGGGTTGGTGTGGGTTGGTATGGTGACGTGTGTTGGTGTGGTGATGTGGGTTGGTGTGGTGACGTGGGTTGGTGTGGTGATGTGGGTTGGTGTGGTGATGTGGGTTGGTGTGGGTTGGTATGGTGACGTGTGTTGGTGTGGTGATATGGGTTAATGTGGTGACGCTGGTTGGTGTGGTGACGTAGGTTGGTGTGGTGACGTGGGTTGGTGTGGTGATGTGGGTTGGTGTGGTGATGTGGTTGGTGATGTGGGTTGGTGATGTGGGTTGGTGTGGTGATGTGGGTTGGTGTGGGTTGGTATGGCGACGTGTGTTGGTGTGGTGACGTAGGTTGGTGTGGTGACGTGGATTGGTGTGGTGATGTGGGTTGGTGTGGTGATGTGGGTTGGTGTAGTGATGTGGGTTGGTGTGGTGATGTGGGTTGGTGATGTGGGTTGGTGATGTGGGTTGGTGTGGTGACGTGGGTTGGTGTGGTGACGTGGGTTGGTGTGGTGACGTGGGTTGGTGATGTGGGTTGGTGTGGCGATATGGGCTGGTGTGGTGATGTGGGTAGGTGTGGTGATGTGAGTTGGTGGGGGTTGGTATGGTGACGTGTGTTGGTGTGGTGATGTGGGTTGATGTGGTGAAGTGGGTTGGTGTGGTGACGTAGGTTGGTGTGGTAACGTGGGTTGGTGTGGTGACGTAGGTTGGTTTGGTGACGTGGGTTGGTGTGGTGATGTGGGTTGGTGTGGTGATGTGGGTTGGTGTGGTGATGTGGTTGGTGATGTGGGTTGGTGATGTGGGTTGGTGTTGTGATGTGGGTTGGTGTGGTGATGTGGGTTGGTGTGGGTTGGTATGGTGACGTGTGTTGGTGTGGTGATCTGGGTTGATGTGGTGACGTGGGTTGGTGTGGTGACGTGGGTTGGTGTGGTGATGTGGGTTGGTGTGGTGATGTGAGTTGGTGTGGGTTGGTATGGTGACGTGTGTTGGTGTGGTGATCTGGGTTGATGTGGTGACGTGGGTTGGTGTGGTGACGTGGGTTGGTGTGGCGATGTGGGTTGGTGTGGTGATGTGGGTTGGTGTGGTGACGTGGGTTGGTGTGGTGATGTGGGTTGGTGTGGTGGTGTTGGTTGACGTGGTGGTGTTTGTTAGTGTGGCGATGTGAGTTGGTGTGGTGATGTGGGTTGGTGTAATGGTGTTGGTTGATGTGGTGATGTGAGTAGGTGTGGTCATGTTGGTTAGTTTGGTCATTTAGAATGGTGTTGGGATGTGCGTTGATGTGGTGATCAATGTTCCTATTATGGTGACATAAACTGTTGTGGGGAGATGGATTGATGTGGTGACATAAACTGGTGTATGGAGGTGGATTGATGTGGTGACATAAACTGGTGTGGGGAGGTGGATTGATGTGGTGACATAAACTGGTGTGGGGAGGTGGATTGATGCGGTGAGTTTAGTCGGTGTGCAGTGCGAGAATTTGAAGCGTGCTGTCTGCTATTTGTTTAACACTTAATCCTCGGTGATTGGCTCGATTGATTGAGCTATAAATAGAATGTAAACTCACGCGCGGCTCAGTCCGTCACGTGTTTTATCGCTGAAGGAAGTGAGCTGCACACAAAATGTGTTTCCATGTGACTTGTTAACTCCCCTTAATCGTGTTTCATAACCTTTGAACTTTTTTTCAAATACAATATAGTTTTTTGATCAAAATGAACGTTTTATTCCGATAACATTATCAATAAAGTACAATTTTAAGTGGCACATCACTTCTCACGACTTGTTCTTTAGTGGTCAATATAGTTACGCCCCTTGAGGCTCAGAATGTTCATAATTAAAGGGGAGATTGAAGTTGTTCGTTTCGTGTTATATTAAGGAAGTTCTGTATTGACACAGGTTACCTCACGAACGTTGGCATGATCAAAGAGACACAAACTCTTTAGATGTAATGCTGAGAAACTGAACTTTTAACATGAGGGGAGAGAAAAAAGGTTTGGGAAACTCTGGGGAAGTTAGCAAGATTTTAACAAATAGAAGGTAAAAGGAGAGATTGATAAGGACATGTGTTCCTAGCGTTAGTTCGGAAGAGAGAGAGAAAGAGAGAGAGAGAGAGTGAGAGAGGCAGTGAGAGAGAGAAAGAGACTGCGAGAGGGAGAGAAAGAGAGAGTGAAAGAGAGTGAGAGAGAGGCAGTGACAGAGAGAAAGAGACAGCGAGAGAGAGAGAGAGAGAGAGAGAAAGAGAAAGGAAGTGTGAAAGAGAGTGAGAGAGAGGCAGTGAGAGTGAGAAAGAGACAGCGAGAGAGAGAGAGAGAGAGAGAGAGAGAGAGGGAGGGAGAAAGAGACATGTTGATGGTTTGTGTATCATGTGTTTACGTTAATAATTTGTGCATCATATGTTTATGTTGATAATTTGTGTATCATGCGTTTATGGTTTGTGTATCATGTGTTTATGTTGATGCTTTGTGTATCATGTGTTTAACTTGATGGTTTGTGTATCATGTGTTTATGTTGATGGTTTGTGTATCATGTGTTTATGTTGATGCTTTGTGTATCACGTGTTTATCTTGATGGTTTGTGTATCATGTGTTTATGTTGATGCTTTGTGTATCATGTGGTTATCTTGATGGTTTGTGTATCATGTGTATCATGTGTTACATGCACGCAGATAGATATACGAGTGTAAACAATCCAAACACCATTCATCAACATAAACACATGATACACAAACCATCAAGATAATCATGTGTTTATTTTGATGAATGGTGTTTGGATTGTTTCTACTCGTATATCTATCTGCGTGCAGAGGATAAGGGGGGATTTTGGTGGGCACGGTGGTCGAGTGGCAGCGCGTTCGACTAGTGTACCGATGGTCACGGGTTCGAATCCATGCGAAGGCAAGAATTTGTTCCTGTGGCCTAAGGAGTCCCTGAGTCACCCAGCTCCCAATGGGTAACTAATATTAGGTACGCGGCTGGGTAATGCGTGGAACCCCTATAGCCGTGGCCTGTGAACGCTGTTTCACTTGCCAACAGATCATCTCTCATGGTCTGTGACGCAATTATCTTCTGCATAGAAGGAGCGTCTGTATAACTAGGATAAGATAAGATAAACTGAATAGCTCTGACATTTAAATGTCCAAGGACATAATAGTGCCTTATGCCCGATTAAAATAAATTAGGATACTACATTACAGTGAATATTGTATCTAGCTTACGAATGTATATGAAACATAAATAGTTTCATACTATAACATCTTTGTGATGTGAAGGGCTTGTCTTTCCAGGTAAAACTTAACTCGTAAACGGGTCAAATATTACGATGTTTCTGTCCGACCCACACAAGGTCAAACAGAGGACGTGTCGTGCCGGACATTGCGTGCTAATCCTCCCCTCAAATGACGGCCATGTTCCACACCCCCTCCCTCCCCACTCTCAGGAGCTGGTCGATACGCAACGTTTCACTTATTGGCTGTAACGTTTGAAGTCTATAAATAGCCACACAGTTCACTAGCCCGGCATCCGAATAAGGACCGCCGGGACTGGAATAGCTGAGTGCAAAGAGAATTAACATCCCACAATTCCATCAACCGACTCTAATGGAAGAAATGGAGAGAAGGTGGGGGTGGGGGGAGGTTGATGTCCGAAACACAACTTTTGGTTGAGTTGTTTCAAGTCTACAGCCGATGAACATATTTGGTTGAGTTGTTTCAAGTCTACAGCTCATGAAAATATTCGGTTGAGTTGTTTCAAGTGTACTGCCCATGAAAATATTTGGTTGAGTTGTTTCAAGTCTACAGCCCATGAACATATTTGGTTGCGTTGTTTCAAGTCTACAGCCCATGAAAATATTTAAAGAATGGATGGAGAAATAAACTTCACAAAGTTTTGTATGTTTTTCATTTGATAAAATTTGTACTAGGATGTTGTAAATTTAAAATCTGGAGAGGAATATTTCCACTGCTCTCAGTTTGAGGGATCCCATCTCTTTCTTGTCTAGTCGAGGGCATCCCACGTAGCCAGCCATGGACATGGATCATTCAACCGTATTTAATTTTAATTTTAAAGTGATGTCTAGTCATATAACACTGCAGTTAACAATTAAAAAGCCTACAGTCCAATAAAAATCTAACACGTATCATTGAAAAAACAAACCAACAAAGCAACAACTAAGAAAACTAACATTTTCTTTGGTTAAGTGTTAGACTCTCGATTTCATTGTTTACGATTTTCTCTGAACAGGATAGCACACATCAGTGGCGTCGTTAGGGGGGTGCGGAGGGGGCGGGCCGCCCCGGGTGACACCATCAGGGGGGTGACACCAGGCTGTAAAATTCTTTATATTCCCGTTATTTGGCACTGGAAAACTCCGAGGAGTTCTAAGGGTTAAATCGTGAGGGGGGTGACACCATGAATTACCGCCCCGGGTGACACCATGAGCTACCGCACCGGGTGACACCGACCCTAGTGACGCCTCTGGCACACATCACTGCAATTCGATCTCCCGAATGTTTTTCCCTTAATCCCTCCAATAAGAGAAAACAAAAACCATTCTCAATAAAATGAGAAAGAAGTTAAAGAAAATGAACACAAGGTTGAAACTGAAACTAAGGATCAACAACAATTATTGGGCCGTCTCAAAACCTTCGCCTCTCGAATTAGCCTCGGCCAATGGATCGATCTTGTCCAGTTTTAGCAAGTCAACTTTTGACATTGAATTTTATAAAGAAAGAATTCAACGGCAGTTCATTTCTCTTTGTCTCTTCGTTGATGGCGGCTCTACAGCTCATCTGATCATCATATAGCACAACAGACTCCGGAGTCGTAGATGGCATTCTATCAGTGGCGGCGTTAGGTAAGCGCGGGGCCTAGTGCCAACAATGACCCCGCGGGGCCAGAGTACTAGTAAAGATCGCTAAGCACCAGTATGTTATGGTATTTAAAAATATGAAATATCTTGATTATTGTGTAATTTTAATACCGCGTGTCACCTTTTTATTTAATTATTACAAGTCGCTAACTTCACAGTGTGGTGAATTCATATCCAATAATGGCGCGGTGATAGATTCGCAACAATCACTTTCACTTGTATCATTAACAGTGGTCGCTATGGTAGAGTCCACAGCAGCAACCGCAGGACAATCAAAATCTTGTTTATCTGCTTGTTTTGGAAAGTACTTATCCAGTGCTCCCTTTTGATTTCTGTCGAATTCTTCTCTTAGCTTGCGTTTTTTTTTTAGCCTTTTCTGCGCCTTAGTCATATTTGCGAAATCTATCGCGATCTCTTCCACTCAAGTTGATATCGTACAGAGAAATCACTTTGATGACGCTAATTAATGTTTCCGATCGCACCACTACCGAGACACTGCCATTCCGATGACACAGTTTTCTAAAAAATAACTATTTTAGTAAATCTATTGTGAATGACGTGTACACAAATAAAAGGGATTGGCTGAATGGTACATCTGACCTATTTTCCGCTAACGGTGTAATGCTTTCAAAGACGTCTAGAGCTACGCTACGGAATTTGACCTTCAAAAAGGATTACAACAGTTCCTCTATCGTTTCTTTACAATCGTTTCCAGCATACGTTCTACCATCCACTCTTTGGCTCTACATGTATAGGCTATTAACCAGGACGAGACATGTTGAGGACCGAAACGCGGGGCCTACCTAAGCGCGGGGCCTGGGGCAGTCGCCCCAGTTGCCACCCTCAAACGCCGCTCCTGCATTCTATAGTGTTCATCTCCTTGTTACGACAACCAACATGTTATCATTTCTCGTCTTTCACTCAGCGAATCTCAGAACTCAGACGCGGCTGTCAATTAACTGCCACTGCCACAATACAAACACAACTTTTTGTTGTCACATGTTTGAAGAATGACTTGGTTTTATTTCTGCCTCTCCAAGCAATGTTCTATTTCCGGCATAACACTCTGCTCGTCCTTATCTCTTTCTCTGTCGGAATTAGAGCATAAGGAAAAGTGTGAAATAATTTTTTTCGTAACACTTTATCTGAAAGGAAATTTTCATTTTATGCAACTAATTTGATTACATTCTTATGATTAAGAAATGAGTTATACAAATTTACGAAATAATTTAGCTAGCAAAGTACTACACTAGAATTTTCTTTTCGATCATCACAGTTCTAGAGTACTGTCAATATCTAATCACTAGATTTTTTAATAGGAATACACTCCTAGGAAGGCGATCTCTAAACGTTGATGCCAAATACTGAGATTGAGTGATTAGAATAACATGGCGAATGAGTGACATTTTTTTGGGTGGTGACTGAGTGACATTTTGTATTGCTCCACTAATGGACCATATTATGTTAAATATAGATCCAGTAAGTTCTTGAGTCCTAACTCAAGTTTATAAATGTTCTGCTCAGTTTATGAAATAAAAGAAGTCATGAAGTCAGTGATACGGGAATCACATAAACAAAACCATTTACAACGATGTTTGGTCGTTGCCTTGTAGTGGGTCAACCATAGAATTTCATTTCTATTACCATTACATATCTATGCAATTATTTTTTTCTATGTCGTCGTTCTCATGGGGTTAGATTTAATACATACAACTGTAGTAGTTCTCTATGGCTGAACTATAACGTCAAATAAGAATCAATACAAACAAATAACTTAGTTATTTTGGGGCGTAACCCACACAATTCCAGTAGCTCCCTAACACTGGGATACAATGTTAACAATCAAAGTGCTGGGTAAAATTGCTATTTAAAAAAAATATTTGATATAATTTCAATGAACTTCTCTCATTGTAAACTGTTTTAAACATTAAAAAGAAATAATTACTTTATGAGAAAAAACCTCTTTACAATAATAATTGTACATATTTATTCTCTAGCCTTGCGTAGTATAAAGAAAAATTGAAAATGTCAACAGTATTGGTGGTGAGAAACTGTAGACAATTATTATTGACAACTGTTTTTTTTTTTTAGTTTTTACTAAATCTTTAAATCTATGCCTGCATCGTGATTTCGTGTTAGAGTACAAAATTAAAAATTACTTATAATGATTAGGACGCAACATAATTACCAACACTCACACAAATAAGTATTTCCGAGTAAATAGCAATTACGAAGTAACCCACTATAATCGCATGCACATTTCGGTATTCAGTCAATAACTTTCAGGAATAATCTACATAGCAGGAATTCATGTTTGTTTTCTCATCATTTGCACCATAAAAACAGACACAAACACGGAGATGTAAAGCGATAAAATCTCTTTTAACATATGTACATTAAATATTGTCCTCCATTATTTGTGACAAATGCACTGAATTAAAAATAATTTTTTAAAAATTATCGCGACAAGCTGGTATTTTACAGGATTTTTTTTACTATTCAATTATATCAAACAAGACATTACGACTAATAATCATTTTTCTCAAGAATTCTAAAACTCCATGACAGAAATGCGCTAACTAGAATTTTCGGACTTTTCCCCCCAATAACCAATTGGTCAATCCCAGTTTTGTCTCCACAAGCTTCATATAACCAACAACAAATTGGCCAATCTGAGAAATTGGCCAATCTCCACAAATTGGCCAATCTCCACAGGTTTCAGATAAAAAAACAACCAATTAGCAAATCCCAGTTTTGTCTCAAGTTCCAGATAACCAATAACCAATTGACCAATCCCAGTTTGTCTCCACAAGTTCCAGATAACCAATAACCAATTGACCAATCCCAGTTTGTCTCCACAAGTTCCAGATAACAATAACCAATTGGCCAATCCCAGTTTGTCTCCACAAGTTCCAGATAACCAATAACCAATTGACCAATCCCAGTTTGTCTCCACAAGTTCCAGATAACCAATAACCAATTGACCAAGCCTAGTTTGTCTCCACATGTTTCAGATAATCAAAAACCCATTGGCCAATCCAAGTTTTGTCTCCACAAGTTCTAGATAACCAAAAACCAATTGGCCAAACCCACTTTTGTCTCAAGTTCCATATAACCAACAACCAATTGACCAATCCCAGTTTTGTCTCAAGTTCCATATAACCAACAACCAATTGGCCAATCCCAGTTTTGTCTCAAGTTCCATATAACCAACAACCAATTGACCAATCCCAGTTTTGTCTCAAGTTCCATATAACCAACAACCAATTGACCAAACCCACTTTTGTCTCAAGTTCCAGATAACCAACAACCAATTGGCCAATTCCAGTTTTGTCTCAAGTTCCATATAACCAACAACCAATTGACCAATCCCAGTTTTGTCTCCACAAGTTCCAGATAATTAAGACTTGCGCTCTCAGAACTTAGAACCGATCGATTTCCGAATCCCAAATCTCTTGTAAGGTGGCCGGGTCCCTAAACAATTATCTTGGGGCGATGTGACATTTCATCATCTTTCCAAACGTTCCAGGTGAAAAGAAAGTGAGTTATTTCTGTCACACGGGGGGAGGGGGGGGACTCACGGTGGCTTTATTTCCAGACCTCAAGACCGCCGGGACTTGGTCTAAAAATAAGACACCCACACGAAAATAGAAGTGATTTTGCTAACCTGCCAATAATCAATAGCGACCAGCAGACTGCCCTTGGCACGATTTTTGTCGGAGTGAAATGATAAGAAACCCGTTCTACGGCCCATTGATTTGTTGTTCGTAGAAAAAAGACGTTCTGTGATTTGATAACACAACAACAGGAAGAAAAGACGTTCTGTGATTTGATAACACAACAACAGGAAGAAAAGACTTCTGTGATTTGATAACACAACAACAGGAAGAAAAGAACTGAAGTTGTCGTAAATACTTAAGTATACATTAAAAAAAAAAATTAAAAAAAAAACAACAACACTTTCCTCCCAGCAAAGCATGTCAACAGATTTTTTTTTGGTGTTATAAGTTTCAGGATAAACCAGAACCTTGTGCAGGGGTGGGAAAAAGTTTTAGGGTGAGGGCCGCATTAGTAAGAAATAAAACAGCAAGGGACCGTAACTAACCAAAATTTAGCCCCGATTCAAGAACAAACATCCATCTTTAACATAAATTTATTGATTTTCTCGATAATTACAGTACGCTTCCACGGGCCGAAAAAAACTCCGTAGCCACATGCGGCCCGCGGGCCGTAGTTCGCCCACCCCTGACCTAGTATATCAACAGCAACAAGAATGTTTCGTCCCATCCAATCTACTGAAGAGTTATGACTTAGCAAAATAAGTGTAAAGTCTGAACAACACTTAACAGCTAAATATTCTTTACAGTTGAGTTGGGCTCTGTCATCGTAAGCTTCAGGTCAGGAATTTTAATGGGATTTTAACAGGAAGTTTACTTATACAGTGCGGATGTACAGAGTGTCTTTGTCTAATCTTATACAGTGTGGATGCGCTATGTCCAGTCTTATACAGTGTGGTAGCCCTGTCTATGTCCAGTCTTATATAGTGTGGATGCCCTGTCTATGTCCAGTCTTATACAGTGTGGATGCCCTGTCTATGTCCAGTCTTATACAGTGTGGATGCCCTGTCTATGTCCAGTCTTATATGTTATATATATATATATATATATATTTATAAACCGTCTACATTCGTTCTATAGCCCTCACGTTCATTAGCCAACCACCCCCCACACACACATACGTTTGGAAGGAAAAAGTATTAAAAGCGTGTAACCCGCCCGCAAGGGCACCCTCCCAACTAAAAAAAAATATTTAAAAAATAGGACAGCTTTAACAAAATGTAACACAATTTTAAAAACAATGTTCCCAATCGGTCATTATGATTGTTTACTTTGTACTTGTACTACTTACCATTCGTCTTCGTGCTATTTGTTACTGGTATTTAAATAAAATATTCTTTGGGAAACAGTGGCAAAAGCGCGTATTATAATTCGTTGCTGAAAACAAAAATTCTTAAACAATTTATTAAAAGATTCACAAAATAAATAAAATGATTAAATAAGGTAAGTGCAGATGTTTAATAATATATTATAGCTTATAGTAGAGCATTCGAATCTTGTAGAATGTAGAAAAGGACCTTGGTGATCTACAATAACAACACCGATATTCAATATACATGCAGAAATCACTTATGACCCGCTCATAAGCCACCCCCCCCCCCCCCCCCCCAAATTTTCCCCTAGATTTTGTCCAAAAAAAAAGGTCGGTTTTAGAACGAGTGTATACAGTATATGTGTTTAAAAGTGTCTGGAAGAAATCAGGTAAAAGTATCATAAATACATTTGAGAAGCAAAGAAATGTTTGAACATTGATTTTATTTAAAAAAATTTGTTAGCAATTTCTTTATAATTTGTCTTTGTAGCTTTAGCCCCTGCACACAAGTGCATCAATATGGCGTTTAACAAATACATGCTGTTGTACAACAACAAAAGAGCATTGGAAGCTTAGGAAAACCTTAGTTGAAAACCTTTATTTTACCGCAGATTTTTAAAATGAAAGACTTTTCTTGACGACACAAGTATTGAAAGCTTAAATTAATGTTTTTTTTAATGATTAAATTTAATCTTTGATGCATTGGCGCGAAATCTGCGATAACTGTAAAACCAGAAAACAAATAATCATTAGTGAGACCTCAAGAGAAGAGGTTGTGTCCCTCACAGACCCCTTCCCCCCGCCTGCCTGGGTATTCTGCCTTGATCTCTTGAACTTTTCATAAAGGACATGATGAGGTTAAGATAACGAAGGCCATCATTCTGCTGATATAGGGCTAACACAGACATGCTTAGATCTGACTTGTCATCACTGATGAGGCATCGGTTCAAGCGCTCTTTCATTTTAATAATCAAATATACACTGCATGAAAAATCTTCAAAGACTCGGCAAGTCTGCGTCAGTTCGTTATATAATGCGCACCTTGTTTACGTGGTTAGATGGCTAACGTTGCCCTTTTAAATTATTTAGTTATCAATATAAAATTGCCTTATTATTTTATGAAATTGTATCAGTATCTTTAAAGTAGCTAAGTCATTATGAAAAATACATTAGGGCCATGGCACAGCTGCGGCTAACATGCCATGAGTTGGAAAAGTTATTTACAAAATGGCATGTCACTTATCTCTTTAAAAAAATACGAGTCTTGAATCTTAAGTAGATTAATTAAGCTTGGTAATTATTTTGAAAAACGCTTAATAAGCAATACAATTTTTAAAGGTCTTTCCTTTAACCGTAAGCAATTAACTGGAAAGTTAAAAGCAAAAATGTCTTTTCCGATAACTGAACAATCTACGCAATGAAAAGGCCAAGGCGGAAGTAGTGTCGGATATTATTGAAGGTCTTAGGGATGAAAAGGATTAAGTCTGTAGAACTTTGTCGAGATTGGCACATCTGACCAACGGGCCGTTAGCTTTTCAGTCACGTGACAAGGAATTTAAATTCAAGTCTCGTGTCTCTCTCACGTGACCCTCAGCTAGGACAAAGAGAAGAAAAGAAAAATTCAACTAAATAAAACACAATTCTTGAGCCTTAAAGTATAGGAAGAAATAAATTTCCCCAAATTTCCCAAATAGGATGCTAATTTTGGCCACAGGGGTACGAGGTGTGAGTGTTCGTCTGTTTACGTGACAGTGTTGTTAAGTGAGGGTGTCGGTGCAACCAGGTCACGTTCACGAGATAATTTGACGTCTGCCACCTTGGCCCTAAGAATACGAGGGCAGTTTATGTGTATAGAATCTCAGTGTCTTTTGTCTGAGTTAATGAGTCTGCCTTAAGTTTGGTTAGAATACGTTTTGAATTCCAGCTTAAGATAACATTTACACATTTAGCTAGGATATCATTTGAACATTAAGTTAGGATATCATTTGAACATTTAGATAGGATATCATTTGAACATTTAGTTAGGATATCATTTCAAAACATTTAGTTAGGATACCATGTAAACATTAATTTAGGATAACAATTTTTACATATAGTTGGTACGTAATTGAACCATTTAGTTAGAATATAATTTGAACTTTTAGTTACAAAATATTTTGAACTTTTAGTTACAAAATATTTTGAACATTTAGTAAAAATACTATTTGAACAATGAGGATGTCCTTTTAATCCTTAGTAAGCATGCTATTAAAGAAAATATTTAGGATACTTTTTCAAGATGTTTAAGGATACTATTTAAACTTGATGAGAATAACCATTGGGATTATATGTGAGACACAGCTCATATTTTATATTCGCAAACTAAGCTAGGAAACAATTTGAAAACGGAGTGATTATTCACACAGCTGTGGGAATAACGTCTGCGTTATAGACACAATGACGCATGCGCACTGGTGTCCATTTGAACGATAAAAATTTATGACCTTAAAAAACGCTAATTTCTCATGAGCGTCGGTAGAGGGATGGTCAGAACCAGTGTGTCTTATTTTTGAGGTGGAGGTGGATCGAATCCATGAGGTGCGCATAGTTTTTCCTTTTTTTATTAAAAAAAACAAACAAATTATTTAATTTGTAAACCACAATGAGTTTTTATTACTTATGCTATGATGATATTTATTAATTTTCCCCAGGCCTATCAATTTTTATACCCTCCACATCTATAGCTGTCAAATAAGGAAGCTATGCTACATAAATTATAAATGACTAGCAGTAATAGTAATACATGATGAATTCTCATATATGTATTGTCAAGCGGGGGGAGGGGGTAGAAGATTTCATTTTATGACTGAGTTAAAAAGATAGCCAAATGACCGTACTAAGATAAGGGCCCATTGTTTAAATGAAGTCACGCACCTAGAGGGGAAACGGTCAGACATTTATGACGAAGGTTGGGAAGGGGTAAGTGTTGAAGAAATGAGGCGTCACATCAAAAAGCACAACTTCAAATAATATTTGTTCTTAAATATTGGATTGTTTACAATTTGTATATTGACGTTTTACATGGATTCACGAGTGTTATGTTATTAGAGTGCAGACTTACACTTAAATACATAATTACATTACAAAAAAGATGCTTGAAATATGCTCAGTTTCAAATAGAAAAAAACCTGCTTAAATTGGGGATGGGGGAGGTGCCAAACTTTTTGACGACTGGTTGAGACTTGAAAAATCAACAAAAATTGCGTGATGTCATTTATGGACGACAACGTAAACTATACTATAATAAATTGGAATATTTTTTGTCTAAATTCTAAAGGTTAACAACACTAAGACAAGTAAAATTAATTTTTAATTGAAAATATAACTATTAAGACGACATTATTAATATAATGATTAATGATGTTCATATTTAGGCTGTAGACTTTATAACAAGCCTATTTACGATTCAATATCAATAGCTATTAGCCAAACGACCTATAGATTAGTATGCTTTTAATTTAAAGTCAGTATAACTATCACATTTTTTGGTTGTGTGAATAACGCTGGCAATATTCACACAGCTGTGGGAATAACGCTTAGATTATTCACACAGCTGTGGGAATAACGCTCACGTTATCCACACAGCTGTGTGAATAACGCTTGCCATTTGAAAATGTATCAAGTAAATTGTTGGGCCATCGCTTCATTGATTTCTCCTTCACACAACTTCACTGCCTACACAACAAAACCACATCCGCAAAGATACATTCAATTATTTATCTTCACACTTCTATGACTCTTTTAGTTTTTGCAGGTTTCTAAGAAAGGATGTTATGGCTTGGTCTTAATTTCTAAGAAATGATGGCATGCCCTTACAATGCCAGTGTTTTGTCAGAGTTTCTAAGTAAAGATGGCGAGTAACGACACTGTAATAGCATGGTCAGTTATCAAACAAAGTTGTATTTAAATGAAATTGACATTCAAATACTGCTTGCTCTAGGAGAGTGCGTCCATCGCTCCAATAACTTTATCACCACAATCATTTCAATGACTACAATCATTCCAATCACCCCAATCACTCCAATTACCACAATCACTCCAATAACTCCAATCACCACAATCACTCCAATCACCACAATTACTCCAATCACCACAATCACTCCAATAACTCCAATCACCACAATCACTCCAATCACCGCAATAACCACAATAACTCCAATCACCACAATCACTCCAATCACTCTACTTACATTATTTTGTGCAAAGATCAATAAACAACGTCTACATGTCAAATTCTCTAACCCCTGACCAAGAAGCTGTCAAAGTAGGTTGAGACTGGAGCAAAGTTTACACAATTGGTAAACAACAAACAACAAAAACCAAACCAACAAACAACAAACACCAAACCCAGGGTACCCTACGATATTACGTCAAACTAATCCTTCCTTTGTGTTTACGGTCCATATATTTCAGTGTCATTATCAACACGATTGAAAGAAGGAAAAAAAAAAGTAACTGATTGCGTCATCGGAATACTACACAGGAAAGAAAACTTGGATAAAGTAAAAGAAAGAAAATGGCCCACTTACCCCGAGATTCCATAGAGCTGTTGATTACATGCAATTAGAACGAGGCTCTACACAGAGTGGATGTTGTAGAATTGTTGTCGGGGAAACACGTTTCTCGGTTAATAGTTGCTCGCTTTGTTTTGTTTTCGCGAGGGTGTAGAGTAAGGAGGGCCTTATAACGGCATTGATCATTGTTTTGTTGGGAGGTTCAAAATGGATGGTCAGAACTCGTGGTGTTTCCTTATGTATTATAAGATGTGGAACAACTCGTATAAGAACAATAATAAAAGTACAATTAAGATGTGATGATGTCACTACGATGGAATAGTGATAATACAGTGAATGGCATTGGTCAATCATAACTTTTGTGATTAAATACTGATAGAAAGTAATCACTTCAGTAGCACGGAGTGGGTCAATGTAAGTTGACTAAACCTTGTCTGTTTTGCTACAGTTATGTTTAGACAAGTTTTTTTTTCCTGGCAAGCTGGGTACTTTGTAAGAGTAAGAGATGTAGGGAATTGTTTTAAAGTTCAAAATTGATTGAACTATGATTTATTATCAGATAACATTGTAGAGAAAACTGGGGTGGTCAGTAAAAAACAAAAAAAATTGAGGAGCCGGCATCCTTATTGCATGGCCTAATGGGGAACACCTTGAAAAAGCAACTGCCATAGGAAGCCTCTTAGATAGCACTAGAGCAAAAAGAAAAGCACAAGATTTTGCTTCAATAACTCGAACAAGCCACACCCACTCCAAAAACAGCCAGATTCTCATCCTCAATGATAAAAAAAAAAAAAAAAAAAAAAAAAAAAAGTGCACCAGTCTCTCTGAAACCCAAACCAATCAATGTAGAACTACAGAATTTAAGTAAAATAACAAAAGAACGTATTCTCCAATGGATCCCTGGCCATGTGGAACTTGAGGGAAATGACACAGTGGATTCACTGGCAAAAAGTGGAGGCAAACAGGTCCAGATAGACCAACCCCTATACCCCGAAGAAGTAAAGGCGTTTATCAAATGCAGTGAAGCAGAAAGATGGTCCGAGCTAAAAGTAAACAACCCAAAAAGCGTTGCATTCTTTAAACTCCCCCGCCAATTTCAAAACATCATATTCAGGCTAAGGACGTACCACAATAAACTTAGGCAGCACATGTTCCGCAAACTTCGAATTGGAGAATCCAAAATATGCCCCTGCGGAATAGCCAAACTGCCCTCTGTACCGCTATACCCGGGCGGCCATCTGGCCCCAGGAAGCTACCCTCCACGATAAACTATTTGATGGACTGAGCCAATTGACAGCCACAGCGCAGTTCATCACAGATATAGGGCTTGTGGTCTAAATCCTCCTTCAAAAAGATTTTGAGAACGCAGAGGAAGAAAAAGTCAATTGCATGAAAACACCGGGGTCGTAAGTTAAATGAAAACACTGGGGTCGTCAGTTAAATGAAAACACTGGGGTCGTCAGTTAAATGAAAACACTGGGGTCGTCAGTTGAATGAAAACACTGGGGTCGTCAGTTGAATGAAAACACTGGGATCGTCAGTTAAATGAAAACACTGGGGTCGTCAGTTAAATGAAAACACTGGGGTCGTCAGTTGAATGAAAACACTGGGGTCGTCAGTTGAATGAAAACACTGGGGTCGTCAGTTAAATGAAAATACTGGGGTCAGTTAAATGAAAACACTGGGGTCGTCAGTTAAATGAAAACACTGGGGTCGTCAGTTGAATGAAAACACTGGGGTCGTCAGTTTAATGATAACACTGGGGTCGTCAGTTGAATGAAAACACTTGGGTCGTCAGTTGAATGAAAACACTGGGGTCGTCAGTT
>MUZC01000249.1:283620-318344 GCA_002072015.1 Radix auricularia
AATGAAAACACTGGGGTCGTCAGTTAAATGAAAACACTGGGGTCGTCAGTTGAATGAAAACATTGGGGTCGTCAGTTGAATGAAAACACTGGGGTCGTCAGTTAAATGAAAACATTGGGGTCAGTTAAATGAAAACACTGGGGTCGTCAGTTGAATGAAACAATGGGGTCGTCAGTTAAATGAAAACACTGGGGTCGTCAGTTAAATGAAAACACCGGGGTCGTAAGTTGAATGAAAACACTGGGGTCGTCAGTTGAATGAAAACACTGGGGTCGTCAGTTGAATGAAAACACTGGGGTCGTCAGTTGAATGAAAACACTGGGGTCGTCAGTTTAATGAAAACACTGGGGTCGTCAGTTGAATGAAAACACTGGGGTCGTCAGTTGAATGAAAACACTGGGGTCGTCAGTTGAATGAAAACACTGGGGTCGTCAGTTTAATGATAATACTGGGGTCGTCAGTTTAATGAAAACACTGGGGTCGTCAGATGAATGAAAACACTGGGGTCGTCAGTTGAGTGAAAACACTGGGGTCGTCAGTTGAGTGAAAACACTGGGGTCGTCGTCAGTTGAGTGAAAACACTGGGGTCGTCAGTTGAGTGAAAACACTGGGGTCGTCAGTTGAGTGAAAACACTGGGGTCGTCAGTTGAATGCTAAGAAGACACGAAGCACTATTTGTCAAAGGCAGACTTTTGGCACTACTAACAAGGCAGACATGTTACCCAATAGACAAAGGCAGACATAAGACAGGAATAAAAAAGGCAGACATGTGTCACGAATAAAAAAAGGCAGACTTATGACACGTACAGACAAAGGCAGACATATGGCACGATTAGACAAGACAGACATATGGTACGATTAGACAAGGCAGACATATGGCACGATTAGACAAGGCAGACATATGGCACGATGAGACAAGGCAGACATATGTCACGAACAGACAAGGCAGACATATGTCACGAACAGACAAGGCAGACATATGGCACGATGAGACAAGGCACACATATGGCACGATTAGACAAAGCAGACATATGTCACGAACAGACAAGGCAGACATATGGCACGATTAGACAAGGCAGACATATGTCACGAACAGACAAGGCAGACATATGTCACGAACAGACAAGGCAGA
Organism: Radix auricularia; assembly: GCA_002072015.1. Lineage (NCBI taxonomy): Eukaryota > Metazoa > Mollusca > Gastropoda > Lymnaeidae > Radix > Radix auricularia. The sequence goes on from MUZC01000249.1 coordinate 284,753, forward strand.
CACATGGCACGATGAGACAAGGCACACATATGGCACGATTAGACAAGGCAGACATATGTCACGAACAGACAAGGCAGACATATGTCACGAACAGACAAGGCAGACATGCTACACCAATAGACAAAGGCATACATATGGCACAATTAGACACGGCAGACAATTGACACGATTAACAACTAAAAAGCACCCAATATAATGACGTATTTATTATTTGTGTCGTTTCTTACATCACGTCGTTTTTGTTTTGAATAAAATACGCCGCTTCCTAGGGTAACAACTGCGGGAAGCACTAAAACAACATAATCGAGTACGACTAGAAATCTGATGCGATAATTAGCCACAACGATACAGTGTGGGAGCTATATGAAACAGGAGATTTCCCTATATTCCACACAACCTCCAGTAAAGGGATTTAACCACTTAACGCCGGGCGAGACAAACATAAATGTTTGAGGATTATCTCCCCCTTTCCTCCCACATCTTGTCTACTTTTTTACATCCACCAGCCCAGCCCAGCGAGTTCCCTTTAATTTTTTTTCATTTTTTGCGAAATGCTCTCCCTTGGTAGTTGTAGAGATCGCCATATTCGTCCGACCCGGCGACTTTAAAACATTTAGCCAATGGATGACAAGGTCAAGATCAGATTCCTTTGTTTTTGTGGAGTTGATTTGGGTTATTTGGAAGTTGAGACAAATCAAAGCAGTAGCTGTAAATAACATAAATAACACTAGATCACGTGGGTCGATTTTATTAGTCTAAATCAAAATCTGCCCACCATATTTACCCAGACCATAAAATTGAGTTAATTGGCTGACAAATTTTGTTACCAATATTTTTATCCATTTTTTTTTCTACAGCAGGCTCATTTCAAGTTCAAGGCATGACGAGAAATGGCTACAAAATTACTTGATTTTGGATAATGGGCACAGTATACAGAATGTACCATAATCTATATAAGTGATATCAATCCACATAGATGACATCATACGTCCTGGGGAAACAATATCCTCCTACAAAGAAAAAAGAATAAAAAAGGATACATCTTCATAAATGATAAAATATAAATATATGGCATCAATCCTAAACAAGGCGCTTACATCTTTCTACAGTGCATCAATCGTCAAAGGTGGAATCCAATTTCAAAGGGCATTAATCTTCAAAGGGTATCAAACTTCAAAGAACACTAAACTTCAAAGTGGTATCAAACTTTAAAGAGCATCGAATTTCAAAGGGCATCAAACTTCAAAGTGGCATCAAACTTCAAACAGCATTAAACTTCAAAGGGGCATCAAACTTCAAAATGGCATCAAACCTCAAAGTGGCACCAAACTTCAAATAGACATCAAACTTCAAATTGGCACCAACATTTAAATGGGCATCAAACTTCAAAGGGGCATCAAACTTCAAAGGGGCATCAAACTTCGAAGGGGCATCAATCTTCAAAAAGGTATCAATTATTATCACGGCACTAGTCTTCAAAACGAATTTACTTTTTATATTGCGTATAATTCTAAATATGGGGAATAAACCTACTTAAAGGGCTTCATTTATATTAAAAAATAAGGGATTAAAATGATTGTGGCGAAATTTTGTGAGCCCACTATTATTAGCACGAGAATGAATCAAAACAAAAGGGGAATCACTCTCCAAGAGGTCAAGGAGCAGAGGTCAATAATTATATATGCAATGAACTTCCTGGAAATGAGGCTATCTAGGCATGTATAAAAACCCTACGATTAGAAAAATCTGTCTTTCTCTTCCGCTCAAACCTAAATGGAGTAAGATATCGATTTGTGTATTCAAGACACTGCATCACATCTCTAACCATCCGTTGATCGAGAAAAGCCGACACCAATTATTCGTGACCAGAATCTATGTAAGTTGTACTCTAACTTATTCCCCTGGTATTTGTGAGCATATTTCACGCTGATATTTAAATATTAAGATTCGTACAATGTCATATTGAAACTGTAGACATGTTGACCCAATTAGCCATAAGCCGGCTGCACGCTGGGTTACATGCATCTCCTTTCATAAATAAATATGACAACACGTGAACCATCCGATAGATGGATTGTATTGTATTAGTGTAACTAGTACTATTATTAACTTTAATATAACTGTAATTATATTTATTTCATTCACGTGATGATAATGTATTATTATTTCCGTCTTAGATTATAGAACATATTAATTAACCATCAGACAGATGGATGGAATTATATTGGTGTAACCAATTATATAATTGTGCTTATTCCACTATCCGATTACACAATGATAATGAAATATTATTCCCAATTCATGTTATACATATATGTATGTATTTGATGACAATATATTCATAAAAATGTATTTGATCACCATTTGGCCCCTGGCTCTGAAGGCTCGGCTGCCCAAAAGGTGGATCAAAAACAGACGAGAATAGAAACCATCCTCATATGTATTATTTCTATCTCAGTCTGGTTTCTAGGCACCCGACTGTGCTGCGAGATAACCTGAACTCCAGACAGCAACCGTCCTAACGAAGTGTCGTCACACCCGGATCAGGAGCTGGACTCACCGCTATCCACGTGACTTGCATCCGAACCACAGCCCACGATTGGACCAGGAGCTGGACTCACCGCTATCCACGCGACCTGCATCCAACCCCTACCTCACACTGCACTGATTGACAGGACCAGAGGAGGACAAATCATCAGTACCAGCTTACTCCAAGTGTAACGCTGAAGCTAACCACTCAGGTTGTTGTTTACACCTCAGAGTGGTAGAAGCCGGTTATTCACACCATCCGTGATTACCGAAGTCACCTGGAACCATAGGTGAAGCAGCCAACAAGAAGCCAACTGCATTAGTTGATGCCTACACATCACCTGTGTAGAAGCCGGTTATTCACACCATCCGTGATTACCGAAGTCACCTGGAACCATAGGTGAAGCAGCCCATAGGACAGATTGCAGAACCAACCGTTCACGGAGCGGGGCAGTCATTCCTATAAAATTTAAGTATAACCCTATAATTATAATATTGATTGGCACAAGCCTTATGATGAATTTTGGCAATAACGGAACTTGTTTCCGCTCACTGTAAATATTGTAAAATAAATTATTATTACAATTTCACCTAATTGTTTGTTGATCATCGTATTGTGAGAGATCACTAAAGTATGCTCGTGTAGGCAGAGAGAGAATAAATTAAACAATATACCCCTAGACAACTTGTCAAAAATATATCAACATCTTTCTCGCCACAATGATTAATGTGTAAGATAATTAGTTAAAACTCTGAAGTTAATGAAATTAATGAAAAAACAGCTGATAAAATCCTCAAGTCACATTTAGCCTACTCAAGAGCACTAAAAACACATAATACCCACTTACAAATACATCGCAGACTTTGACAAAAACAGTAACTTTAATACCACAAAATGTAGTCCCATTTGTATGTGCTATTTTTGTTACACAAATGTACGCCCCACTGGTACGTAGCACATCATATAGACCAGGGGTCCCCAAGTTTTTCTACCGAAGGGCCGCATTAACTGTCAAACAGCAATTTGGGGCCGACTACTAACCCCAAACTTTTCAGTTTGGTAGTAAACTACGTGTAAAAACAATATATATATTTGGAGATTTAAAGGTCTACAGGGGCTGGATAAGAGGTCCTCGCGTGCCGCATCAGGCTCGCGGGTCGTAGTTTGGAGACCCGTGATTTAGCGCAACAGAGAAGAGGTTGTTGGTTAAAAGATTAGGTAAGACTTATAATATTCAAAGGTCAAGGCATGTAACAAAAAATCCAAGAAGGATTTTCATTAATTTTATTAAATTTATTTAAAGCACTTATGTAGAACAATATTATTAAATTAAAAAAAAAAAACTTGAAATAAACAAAGCCCCACAAAATATCATAATAATTATCAAACCAACTGATATTTCTTACAAAACTATTAAATCTCTCCCAGACATTCGGAATAAGATTTCCATTTCTAGATAATAAATTTTTTTTAGACCTGTCATGTTTTGAATATTCTCTTGCATATGTAAGTGGTAATGTATTTAAGTAAGTCTGGGATTCACACAAACCAGATGTTAATCCTTTAATTCCACTGTATCCACTTGATCAATGTCAGGCTGACCATAGTTCAAGTTATATTATATGATATTTGTTTTTTTCACTTCGTATTTATGATGTGTGTACTGAAATAGAAACAGACAATTTTAGTTACATACTGAGATGACGTCACTCCACCAATACCGGGAATTCCATGTTTTTGTTCAACAACATCGGGCTACAACCCCGGCCGACGCCATTAGGCCACCAGACGCCAGGACATCTTTTAGTACAGTAAAAGTGAACTAAAACATTTTATTCCCTAATCAGGCCAGTGTAGGTGGTGACAATTCCTCTGACGTCACTGGGGGGGAAATGAAATCCCCTTAAGTCATGAAGAACTTTGGAATGTTTTTGAACTGTTAAAACCTCGCCCTTCGTCCCGAGACAGATGAACTTAATGGAGTGACAGTCGGTGACATTGACACTGAAAACTCTTACGTTTATCATGATTTCTGTTTTCGGCTCAAAACTGACATTTGGCCGTGAAAAAAATTCCGGGAGCTATTATTGAAATGGAAACATTAGAAGCTTGACTGACTTTTCATGACCTATTAACATGATAGTGTATCAGCCTACATAAGAGAACTGTGTTTCTTTGTTGCTCAATGTGATCCGTGGGTTTCTAGAGATCTCCAAGAAAATAAAGATATAAGCTCAGATACTGGCTCGGTAAACAATGACTTGGCATAGTGAATTATAACTTCGTGTAATTGGCATACATAGTAAAATTAATTTGTTAAGGAATTTCAAAAAAGTAGTATAAAAAGCTTCACCTTAAATTATTATACATTTTTTTACAAATGATATTTATCGCTCCACCACTTTAGTTTCATGAGCCAAGATATGTGTGAGTTAAATTCCCTGTCTTCTATACTTGTCTGCAAGGAGCGTTTTGTTCTGTATTAAAGGGAAAGTTATTGAAGCTTGTCAATAGTTATCTGACACAACTTCTTGTCTGACTCATGCCCTCCCTATCTTACTGAACTTCTGTCTGTTTACTCACCCACTCGTCAGCTACGCTCTTCTGCAGACACACGCATTCTTTCTGTTGCTAAGATACGCACCATAGCATTTAAATTTGGTGAAATGTCTTTTTTTTATACCAAACAAGGGAATTCTCTGCAATTACACTTCCGTAGTATTCAAACTTTCAAGTCCTTTCGACTGCCCTTAAGACAGATCTTTTCAAAATTTATTTTCAAAATCAATGCAACAAAATTTCTTATAATGATAAACGCAGTATATGTGTAACGTACTATCATTTATATGGTTGCAAGGAATGTTTATTTAATACTTTATATGTATGTTATCTTTATGCAAATCGCTTGAGTCAGATTCCTTACTTGTATACAGCGCTATATAAATTATCAATTTAGTCATATATTTATGTCAGTGCAAAATATTTTTTAAAAATTCCCCCCAAAAAGCTCGTACCCTAAGCTATAGCGTGTTTAGGAAATAGGTAAATCCAGTACTGCTTATACAATAAAGTGATGTTAATAATTGTGGTCAGTTCGGTATGTTATCACCTAATAATTGTGGTCAGTTCGGTATGTTATCACCTAATAATTGTGGTCAGTTCGGTATGTTATCACCTTACAATTGTGGTCAGTTCGGTATGTTATCACCTAATAATTATGGTCAGTTCGGTATGTTATCACCTAATAATTGTGGTCAGTTCGGTATGTTATCACCTAATAATTGTGGTCAGTTGGGTATTTTATCACCTAATAATTGTGGTCAGTTGGGTATGTTATCACCTGTGCTGCTATGTGCTGTAGTTAAATGAAGTCGCCCCGCTTGGTCAACATGCAGCTCTGTTCTTTTTCGAAGCCCTAGCACTTAGTACATGTGCTTATGTTTCACTCAGATATTGAGAGTTGAAATCTTTAGGTTACAAGTTGTACCTGGAGGCAAGTTGATATCTTTGACTTTACAGCACTGAAACAGGGAGTACAGCACTTAAAGTTCTGGAGAAATTTCACCTTAAACGAACATTAAAAAACACACACATAAAGTATGCGTTCATTAGTGCGTGATTGACCCCCTCTGACGATGATTGACAACCACTGACGTTAAACAAACTTGAGCTGACATCCTGTAATGGTGGGAGGCAACAAGATAAATATTGACTGTCTTACCGGTCTGCTGAGCACGTATTAAATCATCACAATATGAAGGAAGAGAGATCTTCTCATGTATTTCCGTCAACATCAACATCTAAACATAGTTATTATTCTCTGCGAGCCGCTCGTTATTTCCTGGAGTCGTTCATGGTGAACTTTCCAACAAACGTCATAGATTCATGAACACGAGTACGTTACTTTGTTGCACTGTCTTTCCAATCTCAAGCTAACCAAGGGCCGCGCTGTAGGGACTATTGACAATTTTATCAAGGATTAGTGGCCGTGATGAGATCAAGGTCGTCCGTTTTGAAATACTGCGTACAGTTTAAACAAGTCGGTCCATAAGTTGTCATGGAAACAATATTTTCCCAAGTCAACAAGAACCTGTTTACGGAATAAATGTGTGTCTCCATCCCTAACCATTATAGTAAAGTAGTCATTTGTGGCTGATTTAAACTTTTGTTTTTATAATGAGTGGTAATAAACAACCCGTAAAACAAAGTTTTTGACTTTAAATCGCTGATACATGAAACAGAACTAAAAGTATTGATTATCCTATCCTATATAATAAAAGGCAATTTTCTGTGCGGTCATCGATAGCGATTGGTCCCTCAAAATCCTAAAGACGCCCACAGCCAATAAGAAAAATGAAATTTAATCTCGTATTGAGCAAGTTTACGCGGACGATATAAGCGAGGTAGTTTTTGTGCTTTTTTTTTTTCGAAGACTTTATTTTTAGCGGTGCGCTTTCAAGAATGTGTTATTGTCAAACTACGGGGCGCACATGTTCGTGTACGCATATAAAATTGAGCTGTGGCTTTTTTTTAAAAACAGATCCTACTTTATTTGATAGATACGCAAAAAAAAAAAAAAAAAACGGTTTTATTACAATTGTCACAAGATCCAATGGGTTTATTTTTTTAAACACGTAATGAAGTTAAAAATTTTGTTAAATTCTGTTGTGATACATATTTTTTTTTATTAATTAAAAAATTATAACTTTTTAATTAGTTTGTGAATTTTACATGGAAAGTGATGGTCCAAGTCGAATATTTCTAAAATAGAGATAATAATAAACACATAAATAATTAGATGCTATTCCTGTTGTTATAAACTAGTGGACAGCCATATATCCGGCATGCCGGATTTCCGGACAGGATATCAATATTTACGCAACTATCTGTATTCGGCAAATACTTATCGCAGATCCGAATAGTATCCGGATATCATTGTAGTAAGGAATTTGTTTAATGAAATTAAATTAATATTAATAAGTTTATAAACAAATATACAAAAAAGTAAAAAAACAATAACCAGAAATGAGCGGTATGCGTTGGGATTTCTTGTCAAAAACTTTGTTTTTACATATTATTGATTATTACTATAATAAATAGTATTTTTCACGTGATGCACATTTATGGCCGGTTGAAACGGCTGATGAAGGTGAGCTGAACGTCCTTGAACGGGCTGTGTTGCTCGTATTCAATATAATATGTACCGCGTAACAAAAATTTCCAAACTGGACGTGACTGAACTCCGCTTGCTATAAATTGGGAGATGGGGGGATTGTGGTCGTAAATTGCTAGATTGAACCCACAGACACATGGATGTCAACAACAGCAGACAGCTAAAAAAAAACAATTATATAGAGATAATATAAAATTTAATTAGTTTAATTAAGGTACTTTAAATCGATCTGAAATGTTGATACAATGCATTGCTAGTTAACACGAGTCTATGTGAAAAATTTCAGCTCGATAGCATCACGGTGCGTCATTTTTTACTTTTATTCTTCCGCCAGCCGAAGAGGGATTTATAAAGCTGTGACTCCCACTTAGAGCCCCCTCCAGTGGCGCCACAGGTAGTTAAAAGTTTTTTTTGTCAAACAAATTTAAACATTCACTTTCTTCAAAGTTTGTCTCATCAAATAAACTTGATACTTGCTATGTGTTCAAAGTTTGTCTCATCAAATAAACTTGTTACATACCATTGGTTAAAAGTTTGTCTCATCTAATAAACTTGTTACATACAATTGGTTATAAGTTTGTCTTATCAAATAAACTTGTTACATACAATTGGTTAAAAGTGTGTCTCATCTAATAAACTTGTTACATACAGTTGGTTAAAAGTTTGTCTCATCAAATAAACTTGTTACATACAATTGGTTAAAAGTTTGTCTTATAAAATAAACTTGTTACATACAATTGGTTAAACGTTTGTCTCATCTAAAAAACGTGTAATATACATTTGGTTAAAAGTTTGTCTCATCTAATAAACTTTATACATACACTTTGTTCAAAGTTTGTCTCATCAAATAAACTTTATACATACACTTTGTTCAAACTTTTTCTCATCTAATAAACTTGTCACATACAATTGGTTAAAAGTTTGTCTCATCAAATAAACTTGTTACATACAATTGGTTAAAAGTTTGTCTCATCAAATTAACTTGTTANAGATACAGACTTAAGAAACAAAAAACTTACAAGAATGCAGATACAGACAAAAGCCTCTTTTTTTGTTTTTCTTTTTCCAAGAACACCAAGTCTTCAGGCAGTGCTTTGGAAAATGTCAACCTTTGTGTTAGAAAAGGTAGTATAAATTTAAGTTAGTGTTTCATTGAATCAGAGGCATCACTAGGGGGGTGCGGGCCGTATCAGGTGACACCATCACAATCACAGTGAAATCAAAATGTAAAATACTGTATGTTCCCTTATTTGGCATTGGCAGACTTGGAGGTCTCTAGGGAAAGTTTTAAGGGGGGTAAGACCATGAGTTACTGCACCGCATGACAACAACCCTAATGACGCCTCTGCATTAAATGTCAACCATTGTGTTAGAGACAAAAGTATAAATGTTGGTTAGTGTTTCATTGAACTTCATTATAAATTATTTAAAAATTTACTCAAAACTATCTCCTTTATCTGATGGGCCGGTCAATACTCTACAAGATTTAAGGGTAAGTAGAACAGATATTCAAACTGTCAAGTATGTTGGTATATGTCACTTGAGCTGATGTGACTAAACTCAATCTCATATACTCTGCTTCAATACAGACAATCATTTCACTAGCTGTTCAAATGCACTGAATTAATAAATGCACAAGTGATAAATGTAAAAAAGTAGGGCTGCAGAAAAAATTGATTAATCAATCAATTACAGTCAGAACCGTTTATGTCGATGGCCTAGGAGTTTGCCCAAAAGCGTCGAGATAAATGCCAATGGCAAAATATTAACATGTGCTTAAAATTTCTTTAAGCATGTGTGTTAACTTTTCTAGTGCCATAGGGTTTTCGGAAAACTTCTGCCTCCGTGCCGTAAAAATTTCCTAAATTGTGATCAACCAGTTATGTAATTAAAAAAATTGTGTAAAATCCATTTATATTATTATTGTCATACTGTCTTCACCTTTTAGGAGAAGAATGGTTATTTTATGTATCTGAAAGACCGTTTTGAGTTTAAAACAATTTTACCTGTAGTTGAGTGCTATTATTTTAGTAATAATGTATAGCAAAATTGCATCTTCGAAAAAAAAAGAAGTAAAAACTATAAAAAAACTTCACGGATCGTGCGATAACACTAGCGAGGAAAACCGTTGTCATTGCCGGAAGTTGAATACATCATTTTTCAAGCATTGAAGAGCTTTTACTTTCCGTGATCTCATTTCTAACGAGAGTGCTATCTAGGGACGCTTTACGACGCTTTGGTAATAGCGGTCAGTTAATAAATGAGAATGTACATGTTTTTGGAGGTTTTCTTTTACACAACAGCGTTGCCGTTATTTGTTTGATGAAGTGATCGGCATACTATAAAAATAAATATACATGTTTGCTAACAACAAAAGGCATATGTGCACCAAGTGTTCAAACGTTTAATCGGGACCTGTTAAAATGAACTTCATTTAGTCGATATATTAGCTTATTACCAGGAGTTAATTTTAATTTTTTGTTGTGTAAAGGCAGAATACCAGAACCAACACACAACCGACCATGACATCAAAGCGTTTTCTTAATAATAATATTCCGATCTATAAATAAGATAAAAATACACATCATCACTGTTAGGGGAGTTTGCTAGTGAATGATTTTTAATCTAAAAAAGTATTAGCACAGTAAGCGATGCATAGTACCAGAAGTAACACAGTGCAGAGAGCTGACCGGAAGAGGCTGTGACGTCACCAGCAGACCTCGTGAGGTGGAAATTTATTACCTTCCCCTTCTTGTTTCTAAAAAATTTAAGGGAAAATACGGACCAGATAGTAAAACTGGCTTTTCTTCTAACAATTGACCGTTCCGCAAAAACAAACTGACTTGACAACAATTGATAATCAAGATAACGGATAAGTGGCAATTTGGCCGTCTTTTGTACTTGAGATAATAGGGTTCATCGACATAACCAATGAGAAAATGCTTAGATAAAGAGAGAATTTGATGGTTCCACTTTGACATATTAGGGTTTGCGAGATAACCAGGTCTGACTGTAATAGTTACATTTTTAATGGATTGAAATTAGTTTGATCGATTAAAGTTCATGAAAATATTTCTAATTTCTACAGTAATTTCTGTTTACAACAGCCAAGTAAAATCAAAGGTTACTGAACGAATCAAAATTTAATTTGTTTCCATGTTATTGTTTAGAGTGGCAAGCAGATGCAGGTACCTTTTTTTGATCCCAAAGAACTGACTAGATGAGGTCTTCTCAGTGTTGGACACAGACCCAGTCACATCTCCACCAAAGTCAAGAAGCGGGGCTGTTCTATGCTCCAGCTTGTTTGGAGTTGACTGTTTGGTTTTATTATTCTGGTACCGAGATATCAGAGGCTCATTGTCAAACATGAAATAAACTGCTTGAAGATCATTTTTAACTAAACATTCAATCAACTTATGTATAATAATAAATAATTAAGGAAGCGAAATATTTATATGTTGACATGGGTAGTGAAAATCTTGTTGCTGAGAGATTAAGAGATGCTAGAATTCATGCTAAATTCGGGAATCAAGCAGACACCCCAGGACTTTCAACACCAAATGGTATAAGCAGACACACAAGACTTTCAAAACCAAATGGTATAAGCAGACACACAAGACTTTCAACACCAAATGATATAAGCAGACACCCAGGACTTTCAACACCAAATGGTATAAGCAGACATCCCAGACTTTCAAAACCAAATGGTATAAGCAGACACCCCAGGACTTTCAACACCAAATGGTATAAGCAGACACCCCAGGACTTTCAACACCAAATGGTATAAGCAGACACCCCAGGACTTTCAACACCAAATGATATAAGCAGACACCCAGGACTTTCAACACCAAATGGTACAAGCAGACACCCCAGAACATGCTTTGAAATAAGTTCTTTTTGTCATAAGTACAGATCAGATTGTATCTTCCTACCTGCACAACGGTGCTGCTTGCTTTATCGGGAACTTGATCTGAAGGGGCTCTAGGTGCGGCTGTACCAAGTGGCAACATTTTCTTTGATTCAACTGCTGATTTAACTTGACTTTTCTTATTGTTTTTCTCTACCATCTCATTTTCCATGCTGGACGATTCAGAGTCTAGGCCAGAATTCTGAATGAGAAAATGAGCTTCAGTCTCGGGTACCTTGGAGGGCATCAGGCTTAAGCCTTGGTGCTTTGGTGGTAGAGACACTTGTTCAGGAACTGAGGATGTGGTGGTCATTTGGCCCTTGGGTTGCTGTGACCCCTGTTCAGGTACTGAGGATGTAGTAATCATTTTGCCCTTGGGTTGCTGTGACCCCTGTTCAGGTACTAAGGATGTAGTAATCTTCTGGCTCTTGGGTTGCTGTGACCCCTTTCCTGGTACTGAGGATGTAGTAATCATTTTGCCCTTGGGTTGCTGTGACCCCTGTTCAGGTACTGATGATGTAGTAATCATTTGGCCCTTGGGTTGCTGTGACCCCTGTCCTGGTACTGACGATGTGGTGGTCATTTGGCCCTTGGGTTGTTTAGAAGCTGTCTTCTGCGTACAAGGCTCAGCCTGCTGTAAGCCCTTTGGCTTGTGACTGCCTTCTGCCTGGTTAATGCTAGTTGTGAGTGCCTGACTCTGAGCCTTCTGAGCCTTGTTCCCACCAGCTGCTACACTCACAAACTTGGCTTTGCTCGTGTCACTGTCGCTTGCAATGGTTTTATCGAGGTCATGGCTAGTTTGAATATCAGACTTAGCCCCTGTTACCTGAACATCTGTAATGGTTTCACACTGTCCATCACTCATTAACAGGTTCTTGGAAAGGGACGGTTCAGTTTCTTGTTGAGTTACTTTTGGTGAGGTATCCACATCACTGTCATTGACTGAACTCGGAGGCTTTTGGATTAGAATGGATAATTCAATGTCAGTAGACGGTAATACTACACATTAGTTAGTTTCTATTTAGGAAAAGATAACATTCAATAAAATTTAACTAAGTGAAAAAATGCAGTGTACTGTGAGTGGACAAAGACAGTGTACTGTGAGTGGACAAAGGCAGTGTACTATGAGTGGCCAAATACAGTGTACTGTGAGTGGACAAAGACAGTGTACTGTGAGTGTACAAAGACAGTGTACTGTTAGTGGACAAAGGCAGTGTACTGTGAGTGAACAAAGGCAGTGTACTGTGAGTGTACAAAGGCAGTGTACTGTGAGTGGACAAAGACAGTGTACTGTGAGTGGACAAAGACAGTGTACTGTGAGTGGATAAAGACAGTGTACTGTGAGTGGACAAAGGCAGTGTACTGTGAGTGAACAAAGACAGTGTACTGTGAGTGTACAAAGGCAGTGTACTGTGAGTGGACAAAGACAGTGTACTGTGAGTGGAAAAAGACAGTGTACTGTGAGTGGATAAAGACAGTGTACTGTGAGTGGCCAAATACAGTGTACTGTGAGTGGACAAAGGCAGTGTACTGTGAAGGAACAAAGACAGTGTACTGTGAGTGGACAAAGACAGTGTACTGTGAGTGGACAAAGGCAGTGTACTGTGAGTGGACAAAGACAGTGTACTGTGAGTGGACAAAGACAGCGTACTGTGAGTGGACAAAGGCAGTGTACTGTGAGTGGACAAAGACAGTGTACTGTGAGTGGACAAAGACAGTGTACTGTGAGCGGACAAAGACATTGTACCATGAGTGGACAAAGACAGTGTACTTACACTTGAAATTCTAAGGACTGGTGACAATATGCTGCTGGCATCTATTGAAGTATATGTACAATGTTTAATTGTAAATCATTCAAACATATATATTTTATATAGAAAGTTAGGAAAAACATATCAACTTTATTTCAGTTGTGTGGAAGTGTCTTAAAAACATTACTTGATTCTTTTAAACAAATATTTTTTTAATACTTGTATGTCTATTGATGAATAAACAGCCATTCAGTAATTGCTGGTGTCACTATATTACGATGTCTGGTGTTAGATACACTCACCTGACTCAGAAAGGTATGCATCAAAGCTGTACATTCCATCCTCAAGCTCTCTTTTCTTACAAATTGGTTTTCCTGTCCTCCTGAGCAGAGATATTGTTAAAAAATTATTATTATTTCCCCAAATAAAAATATTATAAATAGAAATCAGCACCTATATTTTGAGGCCTATAATGGTGAAAAATAATTAAAAGATAATACTTTTTGTGGTTATTTGAATTTAAACCAAACTTATTTTCACATCTGTCATATGTTATATAGTATTTATTTACAAAGTCACATGATGTAATGTAATTAATAGTGATATGGAAAGAAAACTGTATTATATGTGAGTTTAACAGCATGTTCAACAAGGGGCAATCATTCTACAAGAATAAAAATATTCTTTCAGAATCTCAAAATTTCTCTTAACGTTAAATAATTGCTGGTTGTTGTAGTAATGAATAATGACAGACATTAATGACAAGGCAATTTAGTTAAAAATGAAAATAACACGCTTGTATGCCATAGACAAAGTTTTAAATCCTGTAAGGTTAAAGCATACCTTCCAATGCCTTTAGCATTGCAGAATGGATTGTTGATGTGATAACTCTGGGGAGGGTCCATTTCTAATAACCACGGCCGTGGTTAGACAACAACATATCTGGGGATAAATAGCACACTGAAATGTCTCTATGGCCAACACAATTTTGTCTTCTCTAAAAATGATGCACTCTAATTTATGTTACTTCCCCTGACTTTGTATTGTAACTAGTAATTTTTCAAATCAGTTTTTATCTTTGTAATTTTGACAACTTTTAATGAAGTAACACCTTAGCCTTAACACCCTAAAAATGATTTAAATAATATGAAAATATCGTTCTGACCCCAATTAAGAGCTAATGAAAGATTTTGAACCGAATGCAAATGAGAGGGCACATCTGTGGGCTTGGCTCTAAGATAATGAGGTTATTTTATTACTGGGCTGGCCACCCAGCATCAGCTGTACTGTAGGAAAGAAACCTACCAGATTTACATATAAGTCCATAAGCCATAAGACATAGAAGGAAACGTGTCATTTCAAATAATTGAGAACTGTAACTTTAAAGTACCACCTTAACACCTTTAGACTTAAGTAGACTAAATAATAATACATAAACTACTGAATACTTCCAAAATATTTCCGAATGTCTACCCCAAACCCAAATTAACAAATAAAATTCTAAAATTAAACAACAAAGGAAGAGAACACAGAATTAATTGCTATTTACATAGCCCATTTGGTAGGTACTTCGATAATCGTTCGCGCAACTCTCTGCGCATGTCGTAAATTCGCGCAAAAACTGTCACGGCGATTTTACAGTCGGTCTTTTGGATACATCGGTAGTTTGCGTTTTACGTCACAGTTTTTTAATATTTGTGTACTTTGTCATCAGAGATGGAGAGGGTTAAATTTGTCGATGACACTGGAATCAATTTTACACAAGTTGTGTGTTCGAGCGGTGTGGGGTTTTGCTATCATTGGTCTGAATGTACAATAAAGCATATTATATCTTTATTTCTGGCGTTACTTTATAGCTGTTACAAATTTTTTTGACTTTATTACTTTATTCATTTTAAAACCCAAATCAATTTATTTTGTTGAAAACAAAGGCTTGTATAAAAAGTTATGATTTTTTAGAAGTATCAACCTCGGTCTAAAAGTAAAAAAATTCCGATCGTCATTAAGTCACCTCCCCTTATAAAGAAAATATTAAGGCTTATCAAGGGGTTGTTGGTAATCGTTAATCTTATTAAAATTAAATATATATTTTTTAAAAGAAATTTTGGACAGAACTAAATAGGTTATAGGAAGATTCAGTAATTCATTAATTTTGTTAAATTTTTCTTAAATTTTATTTGGTTGTGGACTAGTAATATAGTAATAATTAATTAAATATTATTAATTATACTATTACTTTAATATTACTAATTACTCAGTAGTTATAGTATAACTTATAATAGTCTATAATAACAGAATACTATTTATAATACTTCATTTATTTGGGAACGTATTATTGGTATAATAATCAGTATAATCAGATATTATAGCCCAACTTTGAAACAGGAAGTAGGCTAAAAAAAAAACAAAAAAACTATAGAATACTACCGAAATACTTCCAGATGTCTGTCCCCATCCCTATCCATTCCCATTTTATATGATTAACAAGACCAATTGAAAGAGCTTCACTTCCCACCACAGCCCACGGACTACCTCAGTTCACTCAGCCAACTGCAGGGCCAGCCAGCCCATTGTAAGATAAATAACTTAAAAAATGATTCCAACTTACCCTATCGAAACAATTGAATTCTGAGAGCAATCGGGATTTTATAGGTGTATTATGTTAGAAATAAAAATATGCTATATTTGCGTTTATTTAAGTCTAATTCCAATCGCAATATTGACGTTAGCCGCCTATCTGGTTAATGTATTAGATTTGTAAAGAACTACTCTCTTTGTCATTGGTTAAAATAACTTCCGTTTTTCAGTTCTTCAATCAACGAAAATAAAAATCTTAGTGACAACAAGGTAAAAGGTAGTGAGTATAGCCTCGTCAAAACGACCCAATATGCGGCTGCATACGCGCTCGTCCACTTCCGGTTATTGCTATTCTTAGTAACATTGTTTATAAAATGATGTTTATAAAATTGAAGAGTTACAAGTATTCACTGCGCCTTTCATTGAACCTCCGATTCTATATGTGCATTCAAACAATCTCTAAAATCTATCACTAAACCTAACCCAAACCCTAAAAACTATCACTTAACCTAACCCAAACCCTAATAACTATCACTTAACGTAACCCTAAAGTCTATCCCTAAGCCTAACATCAAAACAAACCATTTAAAAAAAAAAAATCTTATTCATAATCAATTCATGTAGTATTGTTTGAAAAAAAAAAATAGGCATCAATAAGAAATCGAACCCCGGACCTGCGATGTAGCGTACTTTCGTACTATCAATATGACCACACAGCCGCACATTCACCGATGAAATTTTTAACCTTATAAAAAAAAGTATTACTAAGAATAGCAATAACCGGAAGTGAACGAGCGCGTATGCAGCCGCATATTGGGTCGTTTTGACGAGGCTATACTCACTACCAAGGTAAAATGCTGTACACCAATACATTCGATAGATATTTAAGAACAATTGCCTAAACTTCCGTAAAATATCAATATAATATACCCCTATTTACCAATCTTTCTTTTGTCAATCAATAAACCTTTAATTTATTGTTTTGATCTCACAATTCTGTTGTTTTCTGTATTTTACACATGTGGTGTATGCATACGGCTCATGGTTTTCTTTCTTCCTTCCGTGTTTGTTTGTTTGCTCGTTAAACTATCATTGCTTGAACCAGTGGACGTGGCGTAGCTAGAGCTTTTGCCGTAGGGGGCGGTCTCCGATTTGTCGCCCTTTTAGAGGTTATCCATAAACTACGTAATAAACTTAGGGGGGGGGGGTCACATCATAACGAGCAACTTTAAATAAAAGTTCCACTTAAATATGATTTCCGACACTTAATTTAATGACGTCTTACGTGGCTTCACGTATGTTACGACATTATAGTAATGAATTAGAGTGCAGCCTTAAACTAAAAACTAGGGCTGTTAACGATTAATTTAAATTTAATCTTTAATTTTGAAAAATCAACGATTAATAAATCGTTAATTTCGATATAAGCCAAAAATTTTAATTTATTACGCCATAACACTTATTAAACGTTCTTTTTGAATATCTAAACATCACTGGAATGTCTCGTTTATGTCATCTTTTAACAAACTACGCAAAAAGACAAGTGTGTTGACATTATTTGGTTCAAGTGATGAGCGGGTCTAATTGACAATATAACCAGCCGAGCTGAACAATCATTCACATAGAGCTGAGGTAACTGGTATGCACAAAATGTTCTTGGCAAGGAATGACATTATCGGATATCGATGTTCATTAAGTTTTTTGTTTTCAATGTAGAGGGTTAATGGATTCAGGAACTTTCATCTCCATTGTGTAATGCAGAAATTCATCAGAAGAGCTGTCGTCATTTTCTGTCTCTGGGTCAGACTCCATTACTGCTATTAGCTTAATACGATTTTCATTTGATTTGATAAGTAGGCGAATTGTTAAAACCATCGTAAGTAAACGTTATCAACATTTTGAGCATTCCCGTCAGTCAATAGTTCAAAATGTTCGTGTAATCGTCAGGAAATTTGTTATTATTTATCCGCCGCTTTTTTTTTTTTTTTTACTGTTTGACTTCCAATAATTTGTAGTTGATGGGTCGATTAATCGTTAAAAATAATTTAACCGTTAAAATTGTTTACGATTAATTGAGAAATTAATCATTAGTTTCCTCAGCCCTATTAAAAACTAAAAACATATTCAAATGACAAAATAATTGATTTAAAATTGATTTATTTTCAATTAGAAAATACCGCTTTTATGGGGGGGGGCGTTGTGACGTCATATTGACGAAGCTGTCTAAGTTTTTGTGACAATGTGTGACGCGGGGGTTGGGGGGGGGGGCTGAAAATCAGCCAAAATCATTTATGTACGGCTCCTTAAGTCAATCATATGAAGTTTTTTTTTAAATAAAAATATATAATAAATTAATAAACATGAATAAATAATTGTAATTGAAACGAAGTAAAGGTAGTGAACTTTTTTACCATTGCATGCCCTATTTATGTAAGCAGTAATAAAATAGGCCACATAAGATAATATACCTATAAATACTCATTTATAAAAAAATATTAAAAATACAAGATACTGTTTTATGGCCACAAAAAAATATTAAGGTTGCAGGCCAACCCCCGCCCAAAAAAATAAAAATAAAATAAAATAAAATTAAAAAAAAAGAAATAATAATAAATAAATTAATATGCTTTTATTTCTACTGATAAATTTATGATTTTTTCATAAACAAAGAAATTGTATGCATATTAGTATGTAAACAGTTAACATGTTTATACATATACTTACCTAACTTTCATAGTAGAAAAATCGTGTATTATGCTATTAAAAATTAAATTGTTTGTAATATCTTGTTCTACTGACAATATTGCAAGATTTTCTAGTCTTAAATCACTCACAGTGGAATGAAGATAATTTTTTTATCAACTTCAGTTTGGAGAAGCTCCTTTCAACCTACACTGTTGAATATATTTTAATAGATCAAGGGGGCCTTTCACCCTTTCTCTAACATAATGCCTCTTTTGTAGTGTAGGTACAGCCAGGGCTAGTCTTAGGCCACTGACACCTATGCGGCCGCAGTGGGACCCGCGTTTTCATTGGCGCCACCTGTCTTAATTTTCACTTATTAGCCTTCTTAATACCTTATCCCTACCCAAACTGGGCCCGGCGCAATTCTTTTCGCATACTATGTCATAAAAACCCGAATCCTTTTCCTTTCAATATGGAACTGTTCTTTATCAATGCCAGTAAAATATTTATTTGCTGTTCAAATTTTCATTTTGTAAGTTACATGGAGTTATACACTCATCAGCGCGTTCTTTTATTTTATTTTATAATTCCATCCATGGACAAAAGCATCTCTCACTGTACTTCTTGCTCTAAAGATAGAAACACGTCTTCTAAATTTTCCCCACACGTATTTTTCTCCTTTTAATTCTGCGTTCAGTTGTTATCTCCATCTCTCTAAAACAGCGTTCTGTTTTAGCACATATCTTTGGTCCATGAACTGGGTTTGCATTAATTTTTTTTAAAAAATGTGTTTCCATAAATTGAGATAACATATAAAAATAAAAGAAAAAGAAAAAGATTGCATTGAATGAGTACATTTTAGCATCTGCTCTCGTTTTACTACCGTAATTACTTCTTAAGACGTCACTTTTTCCAAGAAGCTTGAAATTTTAAAGTATGTCTTTTTTCGAAATTATATAGACTATGCTATTGCTGTGCTTATTAACGGAGAAATTTGAATTTTTCTTGTTCTTGCCATAAATCTGAAATTTCCATAAAATGGACAAATTCAAATTATTTACGCATTACTTTAATTGGGTAGGTGTAAAATTTTTAATGAACAACCGTACTTTAATGAAAAAGACAAACTATGTGTGCTAATTAAATGCAGTAAAAAATAATTTAATTTTTAGTAAGTTACCTTACATTATTATGAAAGCTGAAACAATAATATAAATTACTACTTGCAAGTTAAACCAATATTTGAAAAACCATGTCATGTAGGTACTTGTTAGCACATCATTCTGCGCATGTCGAAATTCCATCCAATATTAATATCATTAATATCAAATAGCCGTGATGTGTTGTTGTTTTGTGTGTGTGTGTGTGTGTGTATGTGTGTGTATGTGTGTGTGTGTGTGCAGTTTTCTTATAAAAGCGCCATCTGTGACGTAGGCTATTATCCAAACAAATCGATACTTTTTTTTAGCGATTTTAAATTTTTTCATAGTTTCACTTTAGTTAAAAGAACCGCTATGTAATTAGTTAAAACAACCACTGTGTAATCAAACAAATGTTACGCGAATCCGTTAATTAAGAAACGAAATTAAAAAATACTTTTGTTTCACCTTAGTTTTCCTCCTTAAAAAGAAAAGGGGTGGTTGTCGGAAATGGCTTAAATTAACTTTTCAAATGCCCACAAATGCCGCCCTCTAAACTTTGTGCAGCCCGGGGTGGACCGCTCCCCCCTAGCTACGCCACTGGCTTGAACTCAAATATGCAAAAACAGTTATGATATAAGGTTTCTCGATAATGCTATTGTTCAAATGGTCAAAACAAGCTACTCTGAATAACAATAACATTAATTACCACCCCTTTTTCCCAGAGTGTGAGATCCATTGTCACAGAGCGTAAGATCCGTTGTCCCAGAGCGTGAGATCCGTTGTCACAGAGAGTGAGATCCGTTGTCACAGAGCGTGAGATCCGTTGTCACTGAGCCTGAGATCCGTTGTCACAGAGCTTGAGAACCGTTGTTACAGTGTGTGAGATCCGTTGTCACAGTGTGTGAGATCCGTTGTCACAGTTCGTTAACTCCGCTACCACACAAGTAATACATTGTAAAGAATCCTAGCTAGAACAGGGCGTGGTGCTTGTTCCACTCGTCTCATTTGAATGCCCTTTGACATTTGACACCCTGCTAAATCGTAAAAAGTGTAACAAGAGAACTCAATCAAACCATAGTTTATGCAAGGGCATTTTTACAGCGATTACCATACATGATATTTTTAAACTGCTTGCTGAGCATGCCAACCAGAAATTATAAGCCTACCCAACACTCAGTGATAAGTTGTTTTTTTTTTAAAATCTGTGCTGTACAATTTTTTTTTTTGAAAAATTTAGTTTCACCTTTTTGATCGATGCATCACATGGTTAATAAACTGATGGTGTTTGTCATGTTCAATCTATCCCATATTTTGTAATCTAGCAATCTAATATATAAAGATTAAAGTTTGTTGGTTTGTTTGTTACCAATACAATTCCACACCGTTCGACCTAGGGTGCTGAAATTTTACATGATACCCCAGTTTGACCCAGTTTGAAAAGATCATAGGCTATGTTTCAACCCCAGGTGACCACCCCTGGGGTAAGGGGGCCCATTATTTTTTTCTTATTTCCTTATATGAGCTATATAAAAACTGAAAATCACGAATTCTTCTATTTTGCGTGTAGGTGAAAGCATGAAACTTTGGGCAGTTGTTAAGTACACTTCCACGATGGTAAAAGGTGAAAACAATATTTAAATTATCACTTACTGAGGTCCGGGGGCCCAAATGTAGTTTTTTTCTCTCATTAAAAACTGACTCATCACTAATTCTCCAACTTTCCGTATAGGTAGAAGCATGAAACTTTGGTTAGTTGTTAGTAGCCTCTTGCTCCGAATATTGCAATATTTTTTTTTAGAATTCACAATTATATATGGCCCAGGGGCCCAAAACTATTTCACTTTCCCGAGTAGGTAGAAGCATGAAACTTTGGGATGTTGTTGAGTAAACTCCCGCGATGGTAACATGAAAATAATAATTAAAGTATCACTCACTATGTATGTATGTATGTATGTATGTATTTTCTTATATAAAAGCTGACTCATCACTAATTCTCCAATTCACCGTGAAGGTAGAAGCCTGAAACTTGCAAAGTTGTTGATTAGCCTAAAGCGACGATAATTGGCGAAAAATAATTTTAAAATTCACACTCATGGGGACCGGGAGCCCAAAAACTTTTTTCCCCTTACATGGAATATATAACATATGAAAATAACTAATTTTCCTATTTCCGCGTAGGCAGTAGCATGGAACTTTGGGAAGTTGTTGAGTACACTTCCACGATGGTGACAGATGAAAAAAATATTTAAATTATCACTTCCTGGGGTCACGGGTCCAAATAAAGTTTCTTCCTTATATGAGCTTTATGAAAACTGAAAATCACTAATTCTCCTATTTCTCGTGTAGGTAAAATTATGGAAATTTGGGTAGTTATTCTGTAGACTTCCACGATGGTAACAGGTGAAAACTTTATCTTATCTTAGATATACAGACGCTCCTTCTATGCAGAAGATAATTGCGTCCACAGACCATGAGAGATGATCTGTTGGCAAGTGATGCAGCGGTCACAGGCCACGGCTATAGGGGTTCCACGCATTACCCCAGCCGCCTAACTATTGTCTAGTTAGGTACCCATTCGGAGCTGGGTGACCAAAAACTTTGGTAAGTTGTTGAATAGCCTCTCGCAAAAATGTTTGTATTTCTTTTAATAAAATTCTCTTTCATGGGGGCCGGGGGCCCAAAAACATTTATTTCTCCTTTTACTGAAAATCGCTATTTCTCCACTTTCCCGTGTAGGTAGCAACATGAAAATATGGAAAGTTGTTGTGCTCACTCCCGCAATGTTAATATGCAAAAAAATATATATATATAAAGTATCACTCACTGAGGGCCGGGGGCCCAAATATATTTTTATTAAATAAAAACCGACTCATCACTATTTCTCCGATTTCCCATGTAGGTAGAAGCTTGAAACTTTGCAAAGCTGTTAAGTAGCATATGATAATTGGCATATATTTTTTTCTTAAAACTCCCACTCATGGGGGCCGGGGGCCCAAAAACTTTTTTTCTGATATGGACTATATTAAATATGCAAATCACTAATAATCTTATTTTCCGAGTAGGCAGAAGCATGAAACTTTAGGAGGTTATTGAGTACAATCCCGCGATGGTAACAGTCGAAAAGTATTTAAAGTAAGTATCACTTATTGTGGGCAGGGGGCATAAATAAAGTTTTTTTCCCCTTTTATTAGCTATATAAAAACTGAAAATCCCTCATTTTCCTATTTCCCGTGTAGGTAAAAGAATGAAACTTTAGGTAAACTGATGAATACACCCCCGCGCTGGTAACAGGCAAAAATAAAAAAAAATATTAAAATTGCCCCTCACTGGAGGCCGGTAATTAAAAAAGTGGCTACTGTGTAAATTGATAAATTATTTATCAAATTTTATTTTTAAAAAAATAATAAAAATTTTAAAGGGGTTATGAACTTCTAACGTCTGTTCCTTTAGGGCCGGGACCTAAAATATTTTTTTTCGTAAACATTTAAAGCATTTTTACCTTAAGTTTAAAAAAAAAATAAATATAGACTATAGACACGTATATCTATCATGACCTAGATTGAAATCCTCAGACCTGCATCGATTTTTCACGGGGGGCGGTAATGTCATTTTAGTACCCATTTGATATTACACTACCTAGACAAATATTGACAAACAAGTATATCCATCATGTTTAGACTAAAATCAATTGATGTTTTGAATTGGTATGAAACGGGTTTTCAACGCTTACTAAAATCCTATTTCCGCAGCATAGTGCGGGTATTTTGCTAGGGTGACCACCCCTAAGGTAGAAGGGCCCATTATGTTGCTTTTTTTGCTTTTATGAGCTATTTAAAGATTAGTTTGAGGGTTAGCTACTGTGTAAATTTATTATCCTTGACCAAACTTAGTATATAACCACATGAGAGCCTTTATTAAAATACTGCAGTGCAGTGAACTCATACTTTCCAATTCTGCGAGGACGGATGCACCAAATGTATTTTTTTCGGGTAATGTTAAGATTTTTTCCCCCATTCAATGTTATAAGATCTTAAGAAATAAAGACAAGAAGGTTTAAGTTAATATATTTAGTATATCCATCATTATCCAGATTTTAAAAAATGGTTTTGAATTAGTGTGTACGGGTTCTCAACGCTAACTGAAATCCTAATTTACCGCTGCAAAGCGCGGGTAATTAGCTAGTAAATAATATAAAAGCCCATGTTACTCATTCCGTAACGCTGAGGGACATAGTACAGCAGCCCATGGCAGTTAAAAAAAAAAAGAAAGGTATCATTTTGGTTTCAAGATTACAGAGCGTGTGGTGTTTCTCGCCGTAAATTATTATATGAGGTCATTGTTTGAGCTTATATTTTAATTTGGAAAAGTAAACGCTGTAAAAAGAGGATTTGAGGATTTATAATTAGATCTATACAATTCTTTGTGTACATTTCAGGAAGTTTAATATTTCGTATGTATCAAACAAGTTACTTGGGTTTTTGAAGAAAAAAAATGGGCGCCGTTGTTTGATAATGTATATAGTGCAGTACCCACAGCAAGCAGCTGGGCTCACGACGCTTCAAATAAAAATAGCAAAACACAAATCATTAAAACAATGCATCCTGTGTAAAACATTCGTATCTTAACTCCAATATCTAACGGCATTTTAAAGCTACATTTATCATTTAAAGAAATGTTTGATTATTGTTCATTAATTTTTAAAGCAAAGTCTGTATAGATTGTGATTCTTTTAGTCCAGCCTCGAAAGCCTTAGTTAGTAGTTGGGGACAAAAAAAGAGAAAGAACTTTCGCACATATGTTTTAAGGACAAACAGACTGACAGACATAATTATGTTCATTTTTAAATCCTTAATATATTAACTTGTGATGTGTGCGGCCCTTGCGTGCTTACTTGCTTGTGGTGCGTTAAACAACCTTTCCTGTCGCGCAATGAGAGGCGCCTTATATTGACAATACTTTAAAATTTGTTTAATATATTATCGATCGGTGCGCATTGTATTAATTATGATTTTCGAGAAATAACAAAACTTTTCTGATTGTTTGCTCTGCGTGTTATTAGGAACATCCTTATAGCTATTTAACGTATATAAAGGATTTATAGTAAAAAATAAAACACTTTGGGTTTTTTTTTTACGTTTTTTTAAAAAAAATATATAATTAGATTTATACTGCGATAACTGCTTGTGTTATAATAATATATGATAGATCCGACCCGCGCTGTAGCATACGCCGCAGAATTGCACATAGTTCACGCAAAGAAAGGTGGAAAAGAACAGGCACAAGCAGCATGATGAAGAAATCAGAACAGGGCTAGTAAACTCGCTAAAGAAGAGAGGAACGAGATACAACTAAATGCATTTTTTAAAAAAACACCAAAAGGAAGAGAATAAGATGATTGCACATCATTGAAACACGGTTCTTCTTCTTTCTTTACTTCCTTTTCTTCTATATAGTGCGTTTCAGCGAGGTCCGCATAGTGCGGCGCGGTGCGAATTATGTATTCCATCCAATCCACGCCCGAATTCCAGGCGGGAAGAATGAGAAATTGTGTGTTTGTTCTTGCTTACGGAATAATTAACGCGTTTTTATCTCTTTTTCTATCAGCGGGTTATAATATATATTAGATTATCTTTATGTTGCATTTCCAAGGTAGAATTAATCACCTTATGCCTTATCTTATCTTAAATGTTACAGACGCTCCATTTTGTACAGAAGATTATTGCGTCCTACGTATTTCTATGGTTTGTGTTTAGTCCTGTATTCTTACTAGAGTTTTAAATGATGATAAAGTGTTGGCTTTCCTGGTTTCTTCAGGCAACCCATTATTATGACTATTTTGCTCTTTGTTCGTCTTTCATCTAATGTATAAAGGTTTAATGATTTAACTAATGACTAATGGTGCTCCACTTCTCAGTTCTGAATATTCTCCAGTAATGAATCTGGCAGCTCTTTTTAATATTTTTTTTATAGCTTACCTATATTTTCTTTGGGGATGGGTTCTATAAAGAAATACAGAAAATGCATATTATTATTCTAGTACAGGTCTCAATTATTTACGCCAGAAATTATTAAAAATTTTGTTTGTGACGTCAAAATCAACTCGGCCAAGATTAAGTTAATATGAAGTTTAATGACTGCCAAAATATCGTGTCTATATGTTATATACTGGAAAAAAACCTTCATAGACTCAAGGAAAATATCACGATAAATATAAAGCTAAATAAAAAGGTAACACATGTGCACTGAAGCAGTTTCCGACTTATATTGTAAGTCGTGATTTATGGTTTATTAGCCAGTTATCTCACAGTCCAGTCATCATGAAGTGAGATAAGAATGCAAGCTTTTACTTATTGATGATATCAGGAAGTTTAGTATTTAGATGCCTAGGATACCTTAGTCTATAGTAGGGCCGGCTTTAGGGAATTGTAGGCCCTAGGCGAAGTGAATTTGGTGGCCCTAAATGTAATAGAAAAAATATGGAAATATATTTGTGCGAGGCCCCCACTGATGATAAGACTAATTTGATGTCCTAGGTGGCTGCCTAGTTTGCCTATGCCTAAAGCCGGCCCTGTCTATGGGATTGTTTCCCCGGAATTTAGTATCAGCTTATTTACTTAGAAATATATATTACATTTATAATTTATCTATACAATCTACGTAATAGCTCATCTATGCTATCTACATTATAAGTATACAACTCATATTTGCAATCTATATCATAGTTTATCTTTGCATAAAGTTCAAATAAAAACAACTTCTGTGTAGGAAATTTTATTCCCTTAAATAAAATTTTTACGTTTAAAAAAACCACGCATGTAAAAAAGATAATACATTAATCAAGCAAGTTGATCTTTTCGAGTAAATTTGAAACATGCTATGTCTTCAATATAAAATGTTGTAGTCAATATAAAATGCTGTAGTCAATATAACATGTTGAAGTCAGTATAAAATGTTGTATAGTCAATATAAAATGTTGAAGTCAATATAAAATGTTGTAGTCAATATAAAATGTTGTAGTCAATATAAAATGTTGTAGTCAATATAAAATGTTGTAATCAATATAAAATGTTGTAGTCAATATAAAATGTTGTAGTCAATATAAAATGTTGTAGTCAATATAAAATGTTGTAGTCAATATAAAATGTTTTAGTCAATATAAAATGTTGAAGTCAATATAAAATGTTGTACAGGATGCAGACAACAAACAATCTGGGCGTAGATGTGGTCCACGGGTTTAGAAGATGTTTTTATTTTGTGGTTTCTTCCTACGGCTCTGCTTCACAATCTTTCTTCTTAATTTGATCTCCGTATTTGCGGGTTTTGATTCGCTCCATTTGTTGGCGGGAGAGTTGCCGAATCTCTCGTCTGCTTCCAGGAGCTTCTTTGCAAGTTTAACTTTGCAAAACCCTGGATCACCGCGACACAGCGCATGGGGTGTGCAACAGATGGGGTAGTTTTCTTTAGGATATTCCAGATAGCACCTTTTACTGTCATAGGGAACAGCTAATGTTACGCAACTGGGGAAAAACAACTTGGTGAATGAATTTACTTCTTTTCTTTGTATGATTAATAAAATAATGATAATACGGGAAAATAAATGTAACTATACATAGTCTTTTATGTGTGTCTATACACCTTCAGAAACTGACAGTGGGGCCGTCCATAAATGACGTCATACGTCATTCAATTTTTGCCGATTTTTCACCACCTCTCCCCTCGTCACTCGTCACACGTCAATACAAAAGCGTAGACCCCCCTCCAATAAGACATCACAAAGCTTTGCCATCCCCCCCATAATAACCTTTTTTTTTAATAAGCATGTTTCGAATCACTTTTTTGTCATTTAGTTAGTGAGGCCTGCACTTCAAAATCGTAATACGCGTGAAGCTAAGTGACACGTCATTAAATAAATTGTAGCCAATCAAATATTTATGTGGAACTTTTATTTAAAACTACGCGTTTGGATGAGACGTAACATTTCTTAAACACCCAGTGGCGTAGATAGACCTTTAGCCGCCCGGGGCGGTCTCCAATTTGCCGCCCTTTTAGAGACCAGCCATAAATGACGTCACGCGCCGGGTTGGGGGATTACCACATTTGTGACGAGGGGGAGTGTTTAATAAAGGTCACGTCACATGAAAAAAACGCGCAACTTTAAAGTTCCACTTAAAATATTTGATTACTGACACTTTCTTTAATGACGTTTTACATGGCTTCACGCGTGTAACGATATTACAATGCAGCCTTACACTAAGGACATACTCAAATGACGTAAAATTGATTTGAAACAAGATCATTTTCAAATAGAAAATATGATTAAAGGGGGGGGGGGGGTTGCCAAAGCTTAATGACGTCATATGGAAATATGGGTATAAGTTTTTATGACGACGTGTGGCGAGGGGTAAGGGGTTAAAAAATCAGCAAAACTAGTGTCGTGAAGTCACTTATGGTTGACCGTTGACCCCATAAGTCAATCATATGATGGATTTTTATAAATTAATAAACATGAATAAATAATTGTAATTGAAGCGAAGTAAAGATGGACACAATTTTTACCATTGCATGCTCTATTTATTCAATCAGCAATAAAAGAGGCCGCATAAAATGATATACCTATAAATACACACTTATAAAAATACAATATACTTTTTTAAAAGGCCACAAGAAAGTTACTGAGGTCGCAGGTACCCCCCCCCCCCACGAGGCAACACATATTTTAAAAAAATCAATACTAATTAATATGCTTTTATTTTGTATTTATAGGACAATGATATTTTTTTACAAGTAATTGTATACATTACTAGGTAAACATATTTATACATTTACTTTACTAACTTTCATAGTAGAAATAATCGTGCATTATGCTATCAAAATTTCAAATTATTTGTTATATCTTGTTCTATAGTCCATATTGCTTGATTTTATGCTTTTAAATCACTCATTGTGGAACGAAAATATTTTTTTATCAACTTCAATTTGGATAAGCTTCTTTCGTAACTAGCAACACTGATAGCAATTGTTGAGAAAATTCATAGCAAAATTACATTGTTTTCTGTTTGGTACATAATTTTCCAATCTATACTGTTGAATAAATTTTAATAGATAAAAGTGTCTTTCCCCTCGTTCTTCTGACGTAATGCCTCTTCTTGTAGTGTATAAGTACAGCTATAAAAACTGGGATCCTTTTTCTTTCAATATTGACATTTTCTTCATCGATGTCAAAACAGTAATTTATTTTAAGTGCAAATTCTTCATTTGGTAGGTTACATGGTATTATATTGTGAAAGATGTTCCCACACTTGTTAACTTATTCTTCAATAATTAAACTCCAAAGCAGAATGCACAAATAATTATGTTTAATCACCTCTTCTATACTATCTTATTTCCAACGATTCACGACCTTACACATCTCTCTAACACTTTTGTCTATCTCAATATCCGCCCTTGTTCCTAACTCCTCTTCTGTCCCACCGTGTGTGTCCCTTCGTCTGTCCGTCATTCACTTATACCTCCCAGACTCCGCCCCCTCCAACTCTCACCGTCCGAAGGTCAATCTGTCAATCATGTTTTGTACCTCCCCTAGATAAGACGGTGTGGGGTTGGGGTAGTTTGACGTAATCTATCACTGGTCACTAATCCCCTACCCGAGTCGCTCTGACTGACCATACATGACACCTGGGCTAGACGTATGGTCCGTTCCGTCTCCCAAGCCTTCATTACAGGCAACATCCGCCCGCCACATTTTCACCTCTGGTCGGTGGACTAAACTCGCCAGACTTTTAGGCTCCTCAAGGCTGCTAAGCAGTCCCATCTCAAAGTTCTCCCGACCTAAATTCCCCACAATATGGTATTATATACGCAGGCCCGCCGACAGAAATTTCGGGCCCCTAGGCAGGGCTGTCACGGGCCCCCGATAAACCTCTAAAGTATCTTTAGGTCATGAGAATTTTAAAAATTCACATATCATATACTTTGTACTTATACTTTAGATAAGTTAGACAGATACATCATACAAGGTATAGTTTTATAATTATTCAGTTGTTATTTGAAAAAAAATGTATTTTAAGTTTATTCTTCAAATTAAACTATAAAACCGTTTAATTGTACAAATTTGTATTTATTGTTTTTAAAAACAAACTCTCCTTGATTTGGATAAAGCAAAATTGTTAATAACATCATCAAAATTTAATAACTTCGCCTAATCATGCTCAATCGCAAGAGTTGCAAGACCGTTCAATCGGTCTTGCTTCATGGTTGATCGCTGCACACTTCTTATTTGCTTTAGCTTGCTGAATTTTCTTTCAGCTTCTGCAACTGTTACAGGAATTGTACAAAAGATCCGTAATGCAATAGCAATATTTGGGAAATATAGATTCCAACTTCAACTGGTAAATTTTATTCAGCAGTTTTATGGGATGAAGGTTTTCACTTTGTATGCTATCTGAATAAATTGACTTTAGATGTTTTACTTCTTCAATTAAGTCACTGCTTACATCTTTGTCATATTCTTTGCAGAAATTAGAACATATCTTTTCCAGATCAGTTTCTCCAATTTCTGGAAACAACCACATAAAATTGAAAGAATTATTAATATCCCTTGCCAATTGAAAACGCTCTTTTAAACCAGATATAACACTATCAATAAGTTTATAGAAAACGTTTACTCTAAAATCATCATCCACTTCATGTGCACTCTCTTCTGGCATATGTTGACTTTCATCATAAAAAAGTTTTCGTCGTTTTTGGCGTTTTTCTGGAAGTTCTATTTCACATAGTAAGTCAGACGACATAGCTGCTGCCGTTATTTTGGCTTCTGCTAGCAAAATAAGAAAGAAGTTGATTTGCGAGCCTAGTCCGGGCCCCTAAAACTCGCCGGGCCCCTGGGCATTTGCCCCCCCTGCCCCCCTCTCGGTGGTACTGTATATACGAATATTTTCTAACAAGGATATGCACCTTATTAAAGCGATCTTTTATTTTCTTTTAAATTCTATCCATTGATAAAACAATTCCCGTTGCACTTCTTGTTCTAAAAATACAACCACGTCTTCCAAAGTTTCAACACTCATATTTCTTCACAAATTATTTTGGCTGATATAACAGCGTTTTATATTAACATATCACTTTGTTCCATGAAATGGGTTTGCAATAATTTAAAATAACAAACCAAACAAAAATCAACAAACAAAAAACCCAACAACAACTAACTAAATTGAGATTATAATTATAACATAAAACATACAAAAGACAAAGTTTGCATGGAATTAAGTAGAATTCCAGAATCTGATCTCATTTTACTAGTTACTTCTTCAGATGTCAATTTTAACTATGTATGCCTATTGTGGTGTTAATTAACGGATAAATTTAAATATGTTCATATTCTGGTCATAATTCAAATTATTCGCACATTACGTTAATTGGATAGGCGTAACATTTTAATAAATAACCGTATTTTAATTTATGGTACTTTGGGGCCGTCCATAAATGACGTCACGCAATTTTTGCCGATTTTTACCCCCCCCNCCCCCCCCCCCTTACCCAAAAAACCCCATTATTTTCTAATTGAAATTAAGCATGTTTAAAATCACTTTTTTGCCATTTAAGTATTTATTTAGTTTAGGTCTACATTGTATTATCGTAACACGAGTGAAGCTATGTAAATCGACATTAAATAAATTGTAAGTCAGTGCTTCTAAAACTTTTTCGTATTGGACGACAGTAAGGAATTTTTCTTTTTCACCACGTACCGGTGAATTCTTTTCCCGCTGTGACGTGATTTTCTCTGTACTGATTTGACAGCAAAATGAGCCCCTACATGGCTTAAAGCCATAAGATTAAGTATGAATTCGGCTTGTTTTTTATGTTACATTTTTTAAAAAGAATTGTTTAGTTGCCAAGGCATAGCAAGACAGCTAACGAACAATGCAGCGGTAATGTCAAAAACATTTGATGTGATTAACCTTCGCGATTAAGCTCGCGAATGTGACTATTGATGTTACAAGGATCATTGCATTGTTGACAAACCTAGAATATATAGATACAAGATATTTCCTCAAATCGATTTCGATCTTATAATGACAGTTTTCATGCTTAGTACAGTGGCGTAGCTAGGGGGGGCGGAGGGGGTGGTCCGCCCCGGGCACTCATTCAATCGGTGGCATTTCTGGGCATTTGAAAAATAAACCCAGGCATTTCCAAAAACCGCCCCTTTTCTTTTGAAGGAGGAAAACCACAGAGATATAAAAAGAATCTCAATTTTGAGTTTAAATTAACGGATTCGTTCAACATTTGTTTGATTACATAGTGGTTGTTATAACTTAAGCAGAACAGTTTTAAATTTTAAAAACGCTCAAAAAAGGTAACAATTTTTGTGTGTGCAAAAGTAAGCGGTCTACGTCACAGATGACGCTTTTATTAGAAAACTGCACAAAAATAAAACATCACCGCTGGTCCGAATATATGTAGCATTAATATCGCACGACACTTTTAGCGTGGAATTTCGACATTCGCTGAGTGATGCGCTAACAAGTACCTACATGACACAGTAGTTCAAATATTGTGTTTAAATTGTAAGTAGTAAATTATATTACTGTTTCAGGTTTTATAAAATTATTGTAAGGTAACTTATTAAAAATTAATTATTATTTTTTTTAAATTGCATTTAAGTAACACATATAGCTTGTATTTTTCATTAATATACGGTTATTCTTTAAAAATGAACGATTATTCATTTCTCCGTTACTAAACACCACAATAACATAAATAATTCCGAAAAAAACATACTTAAAAATTTCAAGCGTATTGGAAAATTGCCATCTGAAGCACACAGCATCACAAGATCAGATGCCGGAATTTTACTCAGTTCATGGCAATCTGTTACTTTTATATGGTGTCTCAATTTTTGGGAACCCGTCTTTTTTAAATTAATGCAAACCCATTTGAAGAAACAAAGATATGTGCTAATACAGAACGATGTTACAGAGAGTTGGAAATATCGACTAGATACCAAGTTAAAAGGAGAAAAATATGAGTGGGGAAAAATTCAGAAGACGTGGTTCTATCTTTAAAGCAAGAAGTACAATGAGAAATGTTTTTATCCATAGATGTAATTATAAAAGAAAAGAAAAGAAAGAGGTGATGAGTTACATGTCTTTGCAAGGAAATATTCGTGTATAATACTAAACCATCTAGGATTCTAAATGAAGAGTTTGAACATCAATTAAATTTCTTTTTTTACATTGATAAAGAAATGTTCGAGATTGAAAGAGAAAGGATCCAGGTTTTTATGGCAGTACACGGGGCCGGTATTAGCTATTGCGGGCCCCTATGCAGCTTAGTATGCGAAACTGATTGCGTGGGCCCCAGCTTGGGTAGGGATAAGGTATTAATAAGGATAATAAATAAACATTAAAATAGGTTGGGCCTATGAAAGCAACGGGCCCACTACGACCGCATAGAATGCAGGAGCCCAAGACCAGCCCTGGCTGTAACTACACTATAAGAAGAGGCGTTATGTTCAAAAAAAAAGAGGGGAAATACCCCCTTGATCTATTAAAAATATATTTAACAGTAAATATTGGAAAAATCTTTATCCAACATTTCAATTTGGGTAAGAATTTTTTTTTAACAATTGTTTTCAGTGTATCCTGTTGTGAAAGGAGCTTCTCCAAACTGAAGTTGAAAAAAATATTTTCGCTCCAGAATAAGTGATTTAAGACTACAAAATCGTGCAACATTGTCCATAGAACATGATATTACAAATAATATAAATTTTAATGACATAATAAACGAATTTTCGACTATGAAATTTAAGCGTGTAAATACATTTAT
>MUZC01000249.1:318599-332993 GCA_002072015.1 Radix auricularia
CCCCCCCCCCCCATACAAGCGGTATTTTGTATTAGAAAACGAGCATGTATAAAATCATTTGTTTGTTTGTTTGGTCATTTCAATATGTTTGTAGTTTAAGGTTGCACTCTAACACCGTAACAAGTGTGAAACCACGTAAGTCGTCATTGAATAAAGTTTGGGTGATCATATATTTCAGAGTAGCTCTTATTTAAAGTTGCGCGTTTTGAATGACATCAATTTTGTGACCCCCCCCCCGTGCGTGACGTCATTTATGGGCGGCCCCTAAAAGGGCGGCATTATTGGAGACCACCCCGGGCGGCAAAAGCTCTAGCTNCAAGTGTGAAACCACGTAAGTCGTCATTGAATAAAGTTTGGGTGATCATATATTTCAGAGTAGCTCTTATTTAAAGTTGCGCGTTTTGAATGACATCAATTTTGTGACCCCCCCCCCGTGCGTGACGTCATTTATGGGCGGCCCCTAAAAGGGCGGCATTATTGGAGACCACCCCGGGCGGCAAAAGCTCTAGCTACGCCACTGGCTAAGTATATGCAAAAAAAAGGCATTTTATCTAAAATTACCACATTGAGACATATCTCATGTTTTAAATTAAAATTATTTGTATGCACTGGAAGAGGAATATGCCGAGTACTGTACGAACCCCACTTTGTGCAGGAAAGTAGGGTGTCATCTTGTGCGTCGCAAAATACAGTCATTCCTGCAACTTGAAGACTGAAAAATACTATGACATTAATAAAATATCCAAATTATCATAACTCAAAATATCTTGTTGTTTTTTTTTGTTGTTGTTGTTGTAACAACTTGTTGTTATTTTGGTTTTTTTGGGTTGTTTTTTTTCCCAGAATTATACGTACGTCACACAAGAGTTGTAAACAATAATGCCACCAATGGACTGGACGAGGCGTGTTTAAATTGTTGCATTCTCTTGTGGAATTTTTAAACTAATGAAAAATACATGGCTACCGCTAGCGGACTGACTATCCTAGGGGTCAGTAAACAGCGAAAAATGATCTCATTTGGGGTAAAAAGCAACTACTGGGGGTAATGCTGAATCATTGTGGGCATATAAAATTTGCTAGAATCCGCTCATTTTGGGTTAACCATAATGTTAACATAAACTTTCATAATTTTAATTTTTAGGTACCCTTTTGGTTGGACTGGTCTGTTTTTTAAAAACGTTTAACCGGCCTTCAAAAAACGAACTGTGATCCTTAGATTATATTTTATTTAAATACATACAAATTAAACATTGACTATTAATCATCACGGTTATTTCCTTTGTCTATAAAAATATTTAAAAGTAATATGTTTAAAATATATTTTATTAAAATCCCTCAATTGACGGACGAGCATCCCGTAAGAAAGAAGTCGGCGAACAGGGGTAAACTACCTCATTTGGGCTCAAAAGGGAATTCTGGGGGGAAATGCAGACTCATTTGGGACATATAACATCCACTACAATCCACTAGATATATTAAAATACGTTATGTGTACATGTAAGCTTTGAACATATGCCCACTATTGAACAGGTTCCTTCTAGAAAATGCATTTGTTAAGTTGGACAACTATGTAGATTTCTTACCTACGTACTATACGAAGACACCTAAATCCACACTACTTTCATTTATATTGACACGAGTGACAATAATTAATCCACACAAATTTGCTGTATCAACTATCCTTTCTGTCATATTTAAACTTAATGCCTTAAAAACTGAGCTCAGAAGAAAAGTTGTTTTGTGCTCCTCTCGAATTGCGATGTCAAGAATTCGATGCATTCAGTAAAGTTAATGAATACTTTGACTAATTTTAATGGGCACATTTATTTATATTTAGAATGACCAGAGGCGTTTGACCAAAAACCAATGCAATAATTATATAAAACTTAAAACGTTTATAATTGTATCAAATAGATTCACCTCCCCCCAACCCCCGCCCCCCCCCAAATGGATATTCCGTGTCGTTTTGACTTTAAAATATCTTCACATAATCCTATTCAGATCTTTTTTAGACACTTGTGATTTTTTTAAAACTCACCAGTTGAAGTTTCGGGGAAGCTAGGGGGGAGAGGGGTAACCGACAAAAAAGTTAGCAAACTACTGTCGTGAGTGAACTAAATAACACTGTGGCTGCATCACAAATGCTTTGATGTCAACATCAAACGACGCAGGGTTACAAATTAATGTTCTCTCTTCGGTTCTCAAACTTAAGGATTATAATTAGATTTAATTTTCATGTCTTGATAACTTATGCCAAACGGCGTTTGATGGCCTGTCGACCGGCACTTTGAGAAGCACTGATTTAAAAAAAATCATTAAATAAATTTTAAGCGAGCAAATATTTCAGTGGAAGTTTAATTTAAAGTTACCCTTTCGATGTGACGTCACATTTCTTCAACCCCCTCCCTCCCCTCGTCACGCATCGTCACAAAAGTGTGACCCCCCCTCCCCCATAGGAGCGTGACGTCATTTATGGACGGCCCCTTTAGTGAAAAAAAATAATAAAAAAATAAAAATAATTAATAATTCCCTTCCCTTACAATTATGAAAACTGAAACAGTAACATAAATTGTTACTTGCCAGTAAAACACAAGTTTGAACCACCATGTCATAAAAGTATTTGTTCGCGAATCATTCTGCACCTGTGGAAATTCCACGCAAAAATTGCCGTGGACATATTAATACAACATATTTTTCGGCCCAACGGTGACGTGTTTTTGTGTGTAGTTTTGATATAGCTGTTACGTATACCGATTATTTTTCCAAACAAATCGATACCCTTTTGAGCGAACTTAAATTTTTTAAAGATTTTGAGTTAGTCATAACAACTAAAATGGAATCAAACAAATGTTGTGGGACCCGTTTATTAAGACTCGAAATTGTGAATATTTTTGTTTCACCATTATTTTACCTTTTCAAGAAATTAAATTGCGGTTATAGGAAATGGCTATACTTTTAAATGCCCAACTATGCCGCCCTCAAAATGTGTCCGCCCGGGGTGGACCACCCCACCACCCCCCTCTAGCTACGCCACTGCGGGGAACATTAGAAATCTTATAAAATATTGACTTACGTGTGACACTCGGTACCTATATTATCACACTGACAACGTTTGCAGTAAGGTAGGAACCACTCGTCACCAGGCTTACGGCCCTTGGGACACCCCCCTGGGGATACAAAAGATGCATACAAGTCATTTTTTATACTAAAAGTGTTTTATGAAAATATTTTAAGATCATAATATTAAATTTTTGCTAGTATCTTATTAAAGAAACAACAACTAGCTTCTCTAAAAGATGTTAGCAGGCTCGTGTTTATTTGTCTGTGCTCATTTGTAGTGTGTTCAGTTGTTTTGTGTTCAGGTGTAAGTATATTCAGTGGCGTAGCTAGAGGGGGCGGTCCACCCCGGGCGGTACACATTTTGGGGTCGTCATTTGTGGGCACCTTAAAAGTACAGCCATTTCCGACAACCGTCCTTTAATTTTTTGAGGTGGTAAAACCAAATTGAAACAAAAATATTCATAATTTTTAGTCTTAATCAACGGGTCGCACAACATTTGTTGATTACATATTTGGTTGTTATATGCAAACTCGTTGAAAAATTTAAGATCGCTCAAAAATGTATTGATTAGTTTGGAAAATCAATCAGTAAACGTAACTTATTTATGAAAACTACACACAAAAACACGTCACCTCTGGGCCGAAAAATATGTGCTATTGATATCGCCACGGCAGTTTTTGCATAGAATTTCCACATGCGCAGAATGATTCGCGAACAAGTACCTATATGCTTCAGTTTCATAAAAGTATTGTAAGGGAATTATTAAAAATTAAATTTATATTGGGTATAATGGAATTAAAGTAGCAAATACTTTGAATTATGGCACAATTAAGAAAATATTCAAATTTGTCTGTTAATTGACACCACAATCAGAATAAATAATTAAAAATTGACATCAGATAAGTAACTAGTAAATCGAGATCTTGCTTTTTTAATATAATTAATGCAAACCCATTTGATGGAACAAAGCGACTTGCTAATACAAAACGCTGTTATATCAGGCAAAACAATTTGAATTTTGGAAGAAACATGAGTGGTAAAAATTCAGAAGACGTAGTTAAAGCTTTAGAACATGAAGTTAAACGAGAATTGATTTTATCAATGGATAAAATTTAAAATATTTTAAAAAGCGTTAAAAAAAAACGCAAGCTTTTCACTATAAATTCTTTTAAAAACGAGACATGACTATAAGGATGTTCATTATAATACACAGGGCAAAACAATAAGAAAATACAAAATTCTAGTTATGTCTCGTAAAACGTGTTCAATATAATGCGCGCCGATCGTAAATATATTTTTAAAAAGTAATGTCAATGTAAAGCGCACCTTATTGCGCGACAGGAAAGTTTGTTGAGATAGAGTGTTGTGGATCGTAATATGTTCAAATTACGCACCACAACACTAGACTATATCTAAAAAAATAAAAAATAACATGATATAAAGAGATAAATAAAAAGAATTTAAAAATTCAATAATTCAATTACTGTCCATTTGAACGATCTGAAATTTTAATACATCATCATTATCATCGGCATGAGTCTGCCTGCAAAATTTCAGCTCGCTAGCTTACGAGAAAAAGGGTACAAATCGATCCAACTTTTTTTCGGCAAGTAAGCACGCAAGCACGGTCGCACGCATGGGCTCAGACACCACAAGTTAATATAATGGATTTAATAAAAGAAGGCTTTGATCAGGTGTATATCCTTACAAGAAAATATTCGTATATAATACCATGTCATACCATGTTACCTACTAAATGAAGAATTTGCAAATCAAACAAATTACTCTTTTCACATTGACAGAGAAAATTTCAACTGTGAAAGAAAAAGGATCCCGGTTTTTATAGCTATATCTACACTACTAGATGAAGGCATTACCTTAGAAAAACGAGGGGAAATACCCTTTTATCTATAAAAAAATATTTCAACAGTAAAGGTTGAAAATTTATGTAACCCACAGAAAAATTGTAATTTTGCTAAAATTTTTCTCAACAATTGCTATCAGTGTTGCTAGTTGTTAAAGGAGCTTCTCCAAACTGAATTTGATAAAATAAATTCGTTTCACAATGAGTGATTTATGACCATAAAATCTTGCAATATTGACCATAGAGCAGAATATAAAAAATAATATGAAATTTCGATATCATAATAAACGATTTTTCTACTATGAAGGTTAGTAAACTTAAAGTATAAATATTATTACATTCTAATGCATGCTATTTCTTTGTTTAAAAATTCATTTATCTATATATACAAAATAAAACCCTATTAATTGGTAATGTTTTTTGGAAAATGTGTTGCCTCATGGTGGGGGGGGGGGCGCTTGGGAGTGTTGTTGACCTGCAACCTCAGTAACTTTCTTCTTAACTTTAAAAAAAATGTATCTTGTATTTTTATAAGTGTGTATTTATTGATATATCTTTTTATACGGCCTCTTTTATTATTGCTTACATAAATATGGCAGGCAATGGTAAAAATGTTTCCCACCTTTACTTCGCTTCAATTACAATTATTTATCATGTCTATTAATTTATAAAAATCCATCATATGATTGACATAAGGGGCAATCCATAAATAACTTCACGCTATTTTGGCCAATTTTTAACCCCCTCCCCCTCGTCACACTACGTCATAAAATCTTCCATATGACGTCACAAAGCTTTGGCCACCCCACCCATGTTTCAAGTCATTTTTTTGTCATTTGAGTATGTTTTTAGTGGAAACCTGCACTATAACATCGTAACACGCGTGAAGCCATGTAAAACGTCATTAAATTAAGTGTCATTAATCAAATATTTAAGTGAAACTTTTATTTAGAGTTGCCCGTTTATGATATGACGTCATATTTTTTTTTAAAAAATCCCTTCTAATCACAAATGTGGGATCCCTTCCCTCCTGACGCGTGAGGTCATTTATGAGTGGTCTCTAAAAAGGGCGGCAAATTGGAGACCGCCCCGGGCGCCAAAAGTTCTAGCTACGCCACTTGGTATATTCACATGTCGTGTGTTTAGCTGTCTCTGTTATTAAGTTGTAGTGTGATCACTTGCCGTATACGATATTTAGGGGCACGGTGGCCTAGCGGTAGCAAGCTGGACTGTCGAGGCAAAAAGAGAGTCATGGGTTCGAACCTTCTGGCAAGGCCACCGGGGCATAGCGCTAGCTACACAATCCCTTGTTTCTTAGTGGTGGCTCGATGAAACCTGTGGACGCTACTTCACTTACCCCGTATGGCCGCCATGGCCTGAAAATGGAGCTATTATTACACGACATTAAATGAAAACCTTACAACTTACCTTAAAACCGCTCGACACCAACTACTAACATCTACTACAAACATTCCAACCTACCTAATGCAAAAGACGTAGCACCAAATACACATCCAACTAATCCCAGCATCCAAACAGCCACCAGTAATGATAACCCCATGTCGTCTGCTGCCACGGCTCTCTACCTTTTTCTTTTATTTACCACTCAGAATTGGAGGCGCCGATATCATTCGTGACGTAGAGTGCGTGGGTTTCAACTCTACTCGGTTCTCGTTTCGGTGAATGTTTGTTACCCCGTAAAATATTTCCTCTTTGTCTTCTTGTGAACTTTGTTTAAATTCCATATTATACATTTTTATAGAGTTTTTTTTTTCGTGTAGTTTCTTTAAAAAATAAATTATATATCTGTAACTAACAGCGATACCTCTAGATACGAATGCTTCAAGATAAGAAAGATTCAAGATACGAAAGGCCACTGAAAGAATTTTTTTGTTCTAAGATGTGGAGAAAAAAAATCATCGATAAGAAAAAAACGCACAACTGTTAATACTGAAAATAACGTGACGTCATTACCGCGCCACTAATACCTCTGCTCTACCATTGGTCAATTCCAGCCCTATTGCTGTGTCTTTGCGTGTCATGCAAGCTCTATTTACTGCGTCATTCTTTGGAAAAGCGTATCTTTTATAGCTAAAATTAATAATTAGATATAATTGTCTCTCTGGAAAGGTAAAAGTTCACATATATATTATTTTTCATTTATTTTGTATTCTGTTTTCATTGTTTTATTATTATTTATTTATTTGAGTTATAATGTAAAGTTTAAAGGCTTGAAGTTTCCTACTTTGTTTTTCTATATTTTCACATTATATATTCCAGTTTTTATTGTTGTTTCTATGTGGCTTCGAACAGACAAGGTATTTTACATGTAAATCTTTGTTCGAGATACGAAAGATCAAAGATAGGAAAGAAGCACACCGGAACGGATTAATTTCGTATCTCGAGGTTCCACTGCCCATTAACTTTAAATAAATAAACGGATATTAAAACGTGTTAATAGAAATGGATAAATCCATTGTTGTAATAACAAATTCAATTTAAGCTGTTCATTAAAAATAAAACACGAAATTTAATGTTTCTTTTATTTAAATTATTCATAACAAACAAATGTAGATGATCAATAAAATGAATTGTGGCAAATGTTCAACTAGAGTTTAATGCCTCAAAAACCTTTTAATGTTAAGGAATGTTGAAAAACTTTGTGACGTCCGATTAAGTAATAACCTGTGTACTGATGAGTGACGATACCTTCTCGGAGAGTAGTCGGTAACTTCATGGTAGTTTACACGTGTAGTTTAGTCAGTGTGTGGAGTCAGGGACTGGAGTCAGGGAGTGGAGTCAGGGAGTGAAGTCAGGGAGTGGAGTCAGGGAGTTGAGTCAGGGATTTAATTCAGGAAGTGGAGTCAGGGAGTGAAGTCAGGGAGTGGAGTCAGGGATTGAATTCAGGGAGTGGAGTCAGGGATTGAATTCAGGGAGTTGAGTCAGGGATTGAATTCAGGGAGTGCAGTCAGGGATTGAAGTCAGGGAGTGGAGTCAGGGATTGAATTCAGGGAGTGGAGTAGGGATTGAATTCAGGGAGTGAAGTCAGGGAGTGGAGTCAGGGATTTAATTCAGGGAGTGGAGTCAGGGATTGAATTCAGGGAGTGGAGTAGGGATTGAATTCAGGGAGTGGAGTCAAGGATTGATTTCAGGGAGTGGAGTCAGGGATTGAATTCAGGGAGTGGAGTAGGGATTGAATTCAGGGAGTGGAGTAGGGATTGAATTCAGGGAGTGGAGTAGGGATTGAATTCAGGGAGTAAAGTCAGAGATTGAATTCAGAGAGTTGATTCAGGGATTTAACTCAGGAAGTGAAGTCAGGGAGTGGAGTCAGGGATTGAATTCAGGGAGTGGAGTCAGGGATTGAATTCAGGGAGTGGGGTCAGGGAGTGGAGTCAGGGAGTGGAGTAGGGATTGAATTCAGGGTGTGAAGTCAGGGAGTAAAGTCAGAGATTGAATTTAGAGAGTTGAATCAGGGAGTGGAGTCAGGGAGTGGAGTAGGGATTGAATTCAGGGAGTGGAGTCAGGGAGTTGAGTCAGGGATTTAATTCAGGAAGTGAAGTCAGGGAGTGGAGTCAGGGATTGAATTCAGGGAGTGGAGTCAGGGATTGAATTCAGGGAGTGGAGTCAGGGATTGAATTCAGGGAGTGCAGTCAGGGAATGAATTCAGGGAGTGGAGTCAGGGATTGAATTCAGGGAGTGGAGTCAGGGAGTGGAGTCAGGGAGTGGAGTCAGGGATTGAATTCAGGGAGTGGAGTCAGGGAGTGGATTAGGGATTTAATTCAGGGAGTGGAGTCAGGGAATGGAGTAGGGATTGAATTCAGGGAGTGGAGTCAGGGAGTGGAGTAGGGATTGAATTCAGGGAGTGGAGTAGGGATTGAATTCAGGGAGTAAAGTCAGAGATTGAATTCAGAGAGTGGAATCAGGGAGTGGGGACAGGGATTGAAGCCGGGGAGTGAAATAAGGGAGTGGAGTCAGGGAGCTGAATCAGGGAGTGGAGTCAGCGATCGAATTCAGAGAGTGGAGTCAGGGAGCGGAGTAAGGGAGTGGAGTAAGGGAATTATAAAGGAATATGATATAAATGACAAGTAGGAAATTTTTTATAAATTTACAAGAAGCAATATAATTATAATGGAATAATAATTTAAGATTTTTAAAAATCGTTACATCATCATGAGATATAAAAGTTGACTTAGAAAATAATCTTTGATTTGGAAGCCGTGTGAGAAAGTTCTGAGACATTAGAAGGTGATTTTATTTGACAACTTCTTTCTTTTGTTCTTCTTCACAATCTTCTTTCGTTTGTTTACTTTTTCAACCAATGTCAGATTCTTGCTTTTGGCTTTTGATTTCCTCCCTTTGTTGGCGGGTGAGTCACTGAGCGGCACGTCTGCTTTCAGGAGCTCGGCTGCATGTTTGACCTTGCTAAACCCTGGATGACCTCGACACAACAAATAGGGCACACAGCAGTCCGGGTAGTTTGTTCTAGAGTATTCCACGTAACACTTTTTAGGATCATATGAGACATGGACAGAACCGCAACTGGGGACAAGATATAGTTTATGGTGAATGAGGATAAATTTATTCTTAGAAACTTTTATTAAAAACAATGCTAATGGGCAACGGAATAAATTCTTAACTTAATGAAGGGTTACTACGTCATAAACAATTAGGAAAACTTAACCCTGCTTGTAGTTTTAGAGAAAACTTAACACGGATTGTAGTTTTAGATAATTTAATTTAAAATATGCTTGAATAAAAATGAAATTACATGTAGAATTAATACTCATAATACTTTTAACATTAGTATTTATTTTAAAAATCGTGTCTGGTAACTGTTTGGAGTCTCATTTTAAAAGGTTAAAAACTCTTTAAAATAATGCATTTTTAGATATTTGTAAAACTCGTTACATTATTGCAATTATTAATCATTGAAACACAACCAATGGCAATAACCGTTTATGTGCGCATACTTATATAAGCTATAATCTCCGTAAAAAGTTAACTTTTGGTTACCCGAGAAAACATGGAAGAGTATTAGCTTACCTGGCACAGCTGTAGGATCCTTTATGACAGATACACTCTTGACATCCGTCTTGGTACCACTTGTCACCCGGCTTCCGGTCTCCAGGACACGCCCCTGTGGGTCAGAATGACATGCCATGTTTTATTTTGGTTTCAAGAGGATTTTATGAGGTTAAATACAACACTATGTTTTTGTTGTTCTTTTTAAATGTATTTGCTTTTGTGCGTGCGTGTACTTGTGTGTGTATGGGAGTGTACTAGTTGTGAGGTGTTGCGTACATAGTTTCGATCAGCCATGGCAGAGGTCGGGAAACCTTTTGTTTGCTGATAGAGCCATAAACACCACACATTCTGAAAAGTAATTCTTTAAGAGCCATACAAAATGTTTAAAATAAAAATTAAAGTAAATGTCTGCATTTCGTGTAATTTCAACACAAAAAGTAAAATAATTATGTCACTGACCTTTGCTTAATAACATTCTTATGCTGTTGTTTTTAAATATGCAATGAATATGTAGATCAAAGTTGTCTGAATAACGTTTTTATAAAAAAATGAAATAATTGAACATTTTTCTGGGAGCCAGATGCAGTCATTAGATATACGGTAACTTTAATATCAAACGTAAATATTGTAAATGAACTACCTATCATTGAACAAAGCTCTGATATACATGACACATAGAACAGAAAATTATAAATATTATTTCCTTGAATTTATCTCCCTTCATGCGATATTTGCGTCACCTTCTTTTCCTGTTTTGTTTACAAATTAGTTCTTGTAGTCTATGGCAAACACCTAGTCTAAAGCACTGTTACATTAGCAGTAAATTACAACATTGTATGTTAAATATACGTTATAAGAATCGTTCATAGATCAAGTTTGTAGGTTATAAGAGAGCATAGCTGCTGTAGCCTAAATCAGACAACAATGAACTTTACGTAGAATTTTTTTTTATTTTTTTTTTTTTAATTTTTTTTATGACACGTTTTCTTTTCATAACAAAACAGATACGAGTACTTTTTCAATGAAAATAACTCAGTAAGTTATCCAATTAAGTGTTTAAACTTTATGTCTTTGTTTGACCTAAAATATGAACAATCATAACAATTATCACCCCCTACATATTCCAATAGACACATTATTATATAACATCTAGTTCAAACATTCCAACCTAACTATTTCCAATAGACACATTATTATATAACATCTAGTTCAAACATTCCAACCTAACTATTCCAATAGACACATTATTATATAACATCTAGTCCAAACATTCCAATCTACCTATTACAATAGACATACAATTATATAAC
Source organism: Radix auricularia (assembly GCA_002072015.1). NCBI lineage: Eukaryota > Metazoa > Mollusca > Gastropoda > Lymnaeidae > Radix > Radix auricularia. The sequence continues at coordinate 329,860 of MUZC01000249.1, forward strand.
ATCTAGTCCAAACATTCCAATCTACCTATTACAATAGACATACAATTATATAACATCTAGTCCAAACATTCCAACCTACCTATTACAATAGACATACAATTATATAAGATCTAGTCCAAACATTCCAATCTACCTATTACAATAGACATACAATTATATAACATCTTGTTACAAAAACATTCCAACCTACCTATTCCAATAGACACACAATTATATAACATCTAGTCCAAACATTCCAACCTACCTATTACAATAGACATACAATTATATAACATCTTGTTACAAAAACATTCCAACCTACCTATTCCAATAGCACACAATTATATAACATCTTCTTACAAAAACATTCCAACCTACCTATTCCAATAGACATACAATTATATAACATCTATTCCAAACATTCCAACCTACCTATTCCAATAGACACACAATTATATAACATCTTGTCAAAACATTCCAACCTACCTATTCCAATAGACATACAATTATATAACATCTTGTCAAAACATTCCAACCTACCTATTCCAATAGACACAGCACCATATACACAACCAACTAATCCCAGCACCCAAACTGCCACCAGTAACGATAACCCCATCTCGTCTGCTGTTGGAACTCCACCCCACGGTTCACTACCGTTTCCTTTTATTCACCACTCAGAATTGGAGGCGCCTATATCTTTCGTGACGTAGAGTGCGTGGGTTTCAACCATGGCATATTTCTGTTTTCATTGAACTATTCCGAGAGGAAACGCCTGGCTAATAGTTCATACTCCCGCACGAGAGAGAGTTTGTCAACAAATTACTCACTCTTGGATGATTCAACGGTCAAATATTTATAGCCAAACTGTTAGATGTTTAGTCAATTATTTTTGTCTATGAATTTCTGTGTACGTTTTCCTCTACATTCTCTTTACACTGTTTCGTTTATAAAAATAATTTTGTTTTGTGTTATTTAGTAAGCCTTAGATGTGAAGTTTAGGACGCCCAGCTGGTAGATTACAATGAAATTACAATTGAAGGGGTTCAAAGTGAGTGTGAGTGAGTGTGTGTATGTGTGTAAGTGTGTGTGTATGTGCGCGCATTCGTGTGTAAATGTCTCTTTTTAAAATGGATGGGAAACTAAAATTTCTTTACTTTTGTAAATCCAAAATTAAATTTTAGTTTTGTCAGGATGAAAAAAAATACGAAGGATTCTCCTGTATGTATTGAACAAATCAGTTTTTCGGCTTCAACATTTCTGCGGTACGCTCTTATGAAACATTCCCGAGGTACGCCCCTGTAGAAACATTCTTGAGGTAAGCCCCTGTAGAAAAATTCCTGAGGTACGCCTCTGTGAATACAGTCCCTGGTGCTCACACTATGACTCACTTCCAGGGTTGCTATTATTAGATGATGAAGTTAACATTTTTGTTGCATACTTGTATAATTGTATGGCGCACACAAGATATAGTCTCATCTTACATGGTTAGCATTAGATATACCGGTGCTTTTACAGAACAAATACGGTTATTCATAGAATAGACCCGTTAATTCATAGAATATATGTACCCGTTGATAATCACATTATTCGAACATACATATAAATTCGACTATTGTCTCTAAATGTTAAATATTTTCCTATATATTTAATGATTGTCTCTATGTGTTGCATGAATCCCCCGGTTTAAAAAAAATGAATCTCCGTAAATAATATATAAAAGCCCTTACATATTCTTTCTGTAAATTTCGAGAAACATTTTAATAACTGTTCAAATAAACGTTTAAAGTCATTAAACGTTAGCTCTAGGGCCATAACAGCAACACCAACAATATACATGTATCTATTTCAAATGTAATAATTAAAGATATATAACTGAAATGTAACATCTGATGAGAAGCTATTTACACCATTTACCCCACTTAGACTGCAGACTAAAGCCGCAGGGATGTCGATATTGTAAAATTAATCCTTAATTTCCTAATTTATAATTAGCTGCCAATACTAGGCTACTTGGACATTGTTTTAAAGTGGCGGTCGCTCTTAGATGACGCCACGCACCTAGGGGAGGGAGAGGGTCACACATTTGTGACGATGTGTGAGTTGGGGGTGGGGGTGTTTAAGGAATGTGACGTCAAATAAAAAAAAAACAGCAACTTTAAATAAAAATCCTATTTGAATTTTGATTTTTTAAAATAATTTAATCAATGACGTTTTAAATGGCTCGCCGTGTGCAAAGCTGTGGTTCACAACCTTTTTTGGATGACCACTCATTTTTATAGTAGCCGTGTGACGCGCGAACCCCATGAAATGTAAATAAGTCATTTTCTATAAAAGTTTTTACATAATACGGCAAATTTACATTATAGTGAATATTTTTTGCAGACAGTTAGCGACCCCCAGAAGACCCGTCGTGTCCCACAGGCTGACAACGGCTGCTGAGAACTACTTTGTGTGCAATGATATAACAAAATGTAACAGTTAATGACATTTTTTAAAAAGTATGTTAAAAAAGAGAAAACAATTATTTACAGCATTAAAAAAAGTGTTTTTAAATTTTTAAATTTTTTTTTAAATTTTTTAAATTTTTTTTAAATGATGTAACAGTAGAGAATGATAGAGGAGAGAGAGAGAGAGAGAGAGAGAAGGAGAGAGAGAAGGGGAGAGAGAGGGAAACGCTGTTAAAAACCAAAGTGGCAATCTAGGCTACTGAGCCCTGCAACAACAACAAATTATTTTATTCTTTCCGCCGGGCGCCTAAAACAAAAAAGGCTGAAACGAAGTATGTCGACCGTGACGTCACGACGCTACCGGTTGCTTGAAAAGAAAGTTATATAAATTCTAAAAGGATTATTTAAAAAATGCAAAGTTTTAGGGTTAGGGTTAGGTATAGCTTTAGAATTTCCAAAAAATTGAAGGTTTTAGGGTTTGGGTTAGGTATAGCTATAGAATTTTAATTTTAAAGCATTTTGAAGGACGTGCTATAACAACAAAGAAGGCCGCCATGACCGTGACGTCACGGTCGACATACTTTGCTTTTACCACAAAAAAGCAGTTAATGACATAAAAAGTATTTCAAATAGAGAAAACAATTCATTACCCCATGGAAAAAAAATTTAAAAGGACGGAATAATTCGTAATATTATATATATATA
>MUZC01000249.1:333335-347903 GCA_002072015.1 Radix auricularia
CTCTTTTTTTTTCTTTTTTTTTTTTTTTTTTTTTAACATTAAACGTATTTTATTGTATTTTGTACTGTTTTCTAGGTTTAAAAAAATAGTGTCTTCTTTTAAAATGTTTGTAGTCTATATACATTTTAACCATGAAATCGTACACATTAAACCTTTACAGTTTGGTGTCACCCCGCTGACGGTGTCACCACTGAAACATGCTCATTTTCAAATAGAAAATACGTCTTTTAGGGGGGGGGGCCCGAAAAGCTTTGTGACGTCATATTGGAATTTGGTCCAGCTTTGTATAACGGCTTGTGACGAGAGGGACGGGATGAAAAATCGGCCGAATTCACGTGACGTCATTTATGGACAGCCACATGCAAGACAACACTAAAATATGTAATGGTTAGAGACACTCACAATTAATAATTAATCGCAATTGCTACTGTTTGTACAATGCTTATTTATGCTCATCTGTATCATATTTGTGGAGGACAGAAAAAAGATTTATAAAAGTCCTTTGTAATAAAATAGCTGTCCTTAAAATTACCTATTAAATTTAAATGAATCGTTAACAGCCCTAATAAAAAGCAAAATACAATAACCAGAAATCAGTACATTTAACAAGAATGGATATTGAGGGAGAATTCATCACAGCGGGGCAGATAAATGATTGTAAGCGTTCTCGCATGTTTCCTAAAAAAAAACAAAAAAACTTGGGATGTTATTGCTCTTGAAAAAAAATGGGTATGGCAAACATTTATTTTTTCGAAACTCAAAAATTGAAGACACAAACTACAAAGAAAAAGGTAACTGCTGAGTTCCATGTTACAACCTATTAGTAACTACTAACCAGTAACTATTTTATTTAATCATGTCATTAAATTATTTTCATTGTTATAATTGTTTTATAATTATATATTTAAAAAATAAATTTTTGTTAAAAAATAATAATTTTATGTTTAATTTGTTTTTGCTATAAATTTTATAGTTAAACAGGAGCCTTAGAAACTGGGACATGCCGAGTTTTGGCCTTTGATTTTAACTTCTTTGTCATTGACTAAGTTGTTGACAGTAGTCAATCATTCAATACTTTCTATTCGGTATTTACATTTAAACATTGTACTTATATACTGAACTGAACTGTCCCTTAACCCGTCATTGGGTGGTTGGGTCACCATTTAGAGCTGCACACTATCTCATGCCAAGTGTCACGGTTCTGAGCTGCCTTCTGGTAGTCGCTAAATGAAAGGCCGGTCCACTCTTTGATATTGTCCTCCCATCTCTCCCTTGGTCTGCCTCTTTTTCTTCTTCCCTGGACTGTGCCTTGCAATATCGTCTTTGAGAGACCTCCAGATCTTGTCACGTGTCCGTAACATCGTAATTTCCTCTTTCTAATTGAGGTGAGATGGTCCTCTAAGGGCCAATGACAGTACTTATTTTATCGCCTACCGCTTCGTTCGTGATGTGCGCCATGTAGGAGATGTTTAGTACCTTTCGAAAACATCTCATCTCTAGCGCATTAATTCTCCTTTGGAGGTCTGCGATGAGCGTCCAAGCCTCGCAACCCTACAAGAAGACTGACATCGCCAAAGAGCGCATTAGTCGAATTTTTTTTTGCAGGGAGAGCTCCTTGCTTTGCCAGATGTGTTTAAGTTTGCTTAATGCTGCAGTTGTCTGGGCCATTCTGGCAAGAATTTCTGGCTTTGAGCCTTCATCGGATATTACAGCCCCTAGATATTTAAAGGTAGGGACCTCCTCGAGTTTTTGCTCGTTTATCCGAATTTCACTTGTGAATTTACTGTTTGCCATGACCTTGGTCTTCTCTGCATTGATTTCCATGCCATAGGCATTTGATGTCTTCTCTAGCTTTGCAAGGAATTCTTTTAGTTCGTCCTCGCTGCCAGCTAGGCCATCTATGTCATCGGCGAAGCGTAGGTTAGTTATAGTTCTCCCTCCGATGCTGACCGTTCCGACATGGTTTTCTAGCACATCTGTCATAATTCTTTCAAGGAAGAGATTGAAGATGATGGGGGAGAGTAAACACCCTTGTCTGACACCAACAGTGGTCTTGAATCAATCTCCCAGCTTGCTGTTGCAGAGTACTGCGCTGGTTGCTCTGTTGTACAGGTTCTTGATTACTGCAATGAGGTTAGCATTAATGTTGAATTTGTGCATAGTTGCCAACAGTATAGATATTGCCTTACTACATAAGATAATTAACTAAATTAACTAACAGCCTATTAAGTTTAAAGTGTCTGAATAAAAAAAAGTTTTATTATGGCTCCAGAGCACGACTTTTTGTACTCCACACTACACACTCAGTACAACACAGCTTTGTACACGCTACACACTCAGTACCACACAGCTTTGTTCACGCTACAAAGTTCATTGAACTTCGTTCAAGTTCGTTTATTCAATTCACTGTAAAATGTTCATGGTTGACACTGACAATGTCACAAACCGTCATTGTAGGTAGATGATACTCTCCATTTGTTTGATAATAAATATTTTAATAGTTAGTATTAAATACTACATATAAAGAAGTGAAGCACAATCTCTTTGCCCTTACACTTAAATGTGGAATATCAGATCTGGAAACCGGCAAATATTAGGGCCAAGCTATCCGGATCCGGCAAATAGCCTTGAGCTCCGTGTTTCCAGCCTTGAGCTCCATGTGTCCAGTCATGAGCTCCGTGTGTCCAGCCATGAGCTCCGAGTGTCCAGCCTTGAGCTCCGAGTGTCCAGCCTTGAGCTCCGTGTTTCCAGCGTTGAGCTCCTTGTGTCCAGTCTTGAGCTTCGTGTGTCCAGCCTTGAGCTCCGTGTGTCTAGCCTTGAGCTTCTTGTGTCCAGCCTTGAGCTTCTTGTGTCCAGCCTTGAGCTACGTGTGTCCAGCCTTGAGCTCCTTGTGTCCAGCCTTGAGCTTCTTGTGTTCAGCGTTGAGCTCCTTGTGTCCAGTCTTGAGTTTCGTGTGTCCAGCCTTGAGCTCCGTGTGTCTAGCCTTGAGCTCCTTGTGTCCAGTCTTGAGCTCCTTGTGTCCAGCCTTAAGCTCCGTGTGTCCAGTCTTGAGCTCCGTGTGTCCAGCCATATCACCTTTGACATGGACGTAATCTTCACTTTAAATCTCCGGGCAAATGATAGCAGCCATGATTGATGACATATCTCATCCATTTGGGGTTCTGATAGCATTGCCCATACAACACAAATATAATCAAGTCCAGGTATTGTCCGAGCTTGCAATCTATTTAATCTAGAGGTATTTGTATTGATTTATTCAATTAATTTCGTGTTTGGCCAATATTCTCACAAACAAACAATTTGGCACCAGGTGGTTAGACTTTGGGGGGAAAAAAGTTTGAAAATGGGCATTGTGATAACTTCGTTGAGTTGTAGAACCTTGCAAGGCAAAAGCACTGATAGACTACCTTACTCGGGGATTAAACCCAGCACCCATTCTAAAACAGAGCATAATTAATTCCCCTTACCTAACATTCATTAATTCCCCCTACCTAACATTAGAATATTGAAATCGTATAACTTCATCTATTTATAGCTCTTGGGCACTGGTATCCAACGACCGATGATATTGGATCTCTTTCATACAACCCTAAGTTTCTTTCAACACTATTGTTTCGTTATCAAAAATGTATTATCAACAAATAGCATGTTCCAACGGGATATAGTTATATTGATTTGAATAGTCATCAAAACTGTATTGTCAGCAAATATCATGTTGCAAACAAATTATGTAAATGACCTTAGTGTCGGATATAAATCTAAGACAATAGGAAAGAAAACGTTATAATATAATATTCAAACCATTATTGAAAGACATTAATTGTAAATGAAGTGACGTCATGATTTCTATTACCCTCGCCCTTTGGCCAAAATAGATAAACAGTGAGCTTGGTTGTCTCCCTTCTTACTGACTCTTGCTTGTTGTATAGGATAAACACATTCGAAATACAAGTTTACAAACAAACATACACAACCAGTCATTGTCATAGAAACTATTGGTCTTATGCTAGCCAATCACCAAAAGACAACGAAATCTTAGAAACTATTGGTCTGATGTTAGCCAATCAACAAAAGACAACGAAATCTTAGAAACTATTGGTCTGATGTTAGCCAATCAACAAAAGACAACGATATCATAGGAACTATTGGTCTGATGTTAGCCAATCAACAAAAGACAACGATATGATAGAAACTATTGGTCTGATGTTAGCCAATCAACAAAAGACAACGATATCATAGAAACTATTGGTCTGATGTTATAAGCCAATCAACCAAATGACAACGATATCATAGAAACTATTGTTATTCGTTTAATCAAGTGAGATCAATAGAAGGGCATGCCAATCTCTTATTTGGACAACATTGGAAGGATATATATATACATGAAGTTATGATTTGAATCTTTATTAATCATTAATTTGAACGAAGATCTACCTTGCTAGCAATTTAATATTTAGGATCGTTTTAACGTTCACAAGAGTCGATAGATGTACCAAAAGCAGTTTGTATTTACTTGAAATTATGGGACTTGGTTGCGAATCAGCCACTAGCTCTCTGGTTGTTCCTTCAATTGTATTAACGTCGGTTTCTATTGTGGAAATAACCAATACGAACTGGCGTAGGTCATAGTGTTGGATGGTAGGGGCGGGTGGTGGAGTATGGGGAACGTTGAGACAAAAGATTTGGTTAAGATTGACTATGGGAGTTAGTTCCTCCTTAGGATACATCGGGTTCGGAGCTGGTGTTAACTGACTCCGGAAGTGGACCTATCACATCGGATTGAGCGGTAAGTTTTCTGGGCTGAAGTCAGGATCTCCAGCACACACGAATATCGGCTCGCAGCATGCTGGGTAAGGTTTGGTATTGTTGCCTCGATAGCACTCGGATCTGTCGTAGTCAATGATGATGACTCCGCAGCTGTAAAAGGAAAACATCAATTGACAAGGTGGGCGGGGAATGAAGAAATGATTTGTTGCTATAATTATGCATTACTTTGCATACATTACCTGGCACACATTACCTGGCACACATTCCCTGGCACACATTACCTGGCACACATTACCTGCCACACATTACCTGCCACACATTACCTGGCACACATAACCTGGCATACATTACCTGGCACACATTACCTGGTACATGTTACCTGGCACACGTTACCTGGCACACATTACCTGGCACACATTACCTGGCACATATTACCTGGTACAGCTGTAACCTCGGTAGTCACAGTCACATCTCATACAACCTTCATACCAGATGTCACCAGTCACACGTTTGCCCGGGCACGGGACTAAACATAGAAACAAGAAATTAAAGAGTACAGATAAATTGGTGCAATAATAAAAAAGAAACGTATTTGTTATTATCCCCTCCCCCACGCACGCAAAGCTAAATCCGCCACTGATTTACTTCATATATCCAATAAACATTTTATTTTATTTTTAAATTTGGCTGAGCAAAATTACTTTAACAACTTTTGAAATAATTTTGAACAACACGACCTTTGTAGTTTTTCCTTTTTTAAAAATAATATTTGTTGTTAAGTATTAAATTAAGTGTTTTAATAATGTACGTTAGAAGGTGATTGTCTTCTGAAAATTTGGAACAATTTTCTTTTTAAAAAATAAATACGTTATCGCGAAAATGGGGGAAAAGTTTTTATTTTTAAAGGGGTGACACGTTTTTAAAAAAATATATAGTATAGTTTAGCTAATTATAAAGGGCTTAAAAATTCAACAAAAATGTTTTTGAAATATACATAAAATAAACGATAACTCAACTTCTGTTCAAAATAGAAAGATGAAATAGGTGTTTTTTAGAAAGTTTAGAGCTAACCCTTGAAAATTGTATGTGTTTTAGAGTTTTATGACACTTTCTTGGTTACATTTCTTGGCAAAGTAACTACAAGGTTAGTTGAGATAACATCTCTCTAAGTAAGTTTTTATTTATTCCAACGTTTGAATAATTAACTGTCAAATTATCATTTTTTGCCAAACAGATCAAAGTAGAACATAAAGTGAATCGACAAAGGTCTGATTCTCAAAAGTGGTGGGAAAAGAAACAAAGGGAGAAACGGGGGAAAAGAATTGAAATCCAAAAATGTAATTGCCCATTTTTTTAAACACAGCGATGCTCCTAAACCTAATATCTCTGTTAAATCTGAAGATGATTCTTTCCATCATCATTTCGCAAGGAAATAGCCACATACTGATACAGTCAGTATGTTAGTGTATACATACAGAATCCTACCTTACCATACTGATTGTACACAATTTAGATAGCCCTAATAGTTAGGATGGGGCGCGGTGTTCTAGCGGTAGCGCATTGGACTGTCGAACTGAGGCAAAAGAGAGTCACGGGCTCAATCCTCAGTGCTGTTAAGGCCCCCGGTGCACTGTGCTAGCCAAACTATCCCTTGCTCGTTTGCGGTGGCTTAATGAAACTTCTGAACGCTACTTCCCTTGCCCCATAGGCCGTCATGGTCTGAAAAGGGATTATTATTAATAGTTGGGCCACAATGTATTTTTTAAAAAAATACCCAGATGTTACTCCTAATCAATGCATTGATATAATTTTACTGTTTTAAGTTACTCTTTGCATATTCCTATCTCATCAATGTATAATTTCAATCCCGCCATCTGCTTTCGCTTCGTTCCTACTCGCAGTCAATATTTTTTTTACGAGTTTCAACTTTCCAAGTATCGTATTGGTATTCATAAATGCAGTCAGCATTGTTGCTGTCAGATAAGCTACATTTCGGTCATTGTGTATACATAGTTCAAGGGTTTTGGCCTATGGGGACCTGGGAAAAGGCCTCAGACACGAGGTAGAGCCCAGAGGGCCCACACTTACCCAGATTGCAGGGTCCAAACATTTCTAGCGGCGGCCTTGTATTATCTACAGTTTGCAAATATTTTAAAGAAACACATAATTTCTAGCAAAGACTTTGGAATTAAAAATGTTTTTTTTAGTTTCATAATTTTTAAAAATACTATTTGTACTATGTGCTGCCAATCTCCATATCCACCATTTGCTAACGCATGAGATGTAACGATTGCAAAAATTTTGCAAGAGAAGAAAAAAACACAACACACAAACATATTGGGTTACAGAATACACGAAGCAATTTCCTCTACAAAGCTAAAATGTAATTGTTTGATGTGTTTGTCCGCTCATATCATTAGGGAAATAATAGTTAAACACTTTTGTACTTTGCGCTAGTCCAAGTCGTAACAATGTGGGGGGGGGGGGCAAAGAGGCAAATACGTGTGTATCTCCGAGGTTCTAAGGATTACAACGTTAATCATATTAAAATTTGATGAAACCGAAATGGTCAGGGGCGCTAATTTTATCATTTTATAAATATTTTTTTCCCTGGCAGCAATATATCCTAGTTACACCATTTGTGACGTAGAAAGAACAATGTAACCTCACGTCATGAAACTCACTGCGGCCCGGGTTAAAATCGAATTTTGCTTTAAAATATAATAGTTATGAATCGCCTAGTATTTTAAAAGATAATTTTATACGCTATACTATTTTAAAAATAATTTATGGACCCAATATCGGCACTTTAAAAAAAAATCATGTTAAGCCTGGTCCCTTTTTGGACTCAGGACGTGTTAGCACATTTTCGTATTATGTATCAGTACTTATGTTAGATATCAGCATTATGTAGTTATCAGTAATTGTGTTTAGATTTTAGACATATATTTATGAATTTTCTTGTGTAATGAATATACCTGAAAAAAAATTATTTAAAAGTCATTTCTTTACATTTTAAATTTTTTTATTTTCTCTTTAATCTAACTACAAGTGGTTTGTGGTCACTGAAATAGGACTCATAAATGAAACATTCTAAATTGTAATCAGCTAATCGCCCAAATACTCCGTCAATTGTTGTTTTATAGATCGTGGTTGCCAATCTTGTTGAAAGTAGTTGAATGTTGAAGCTTGTTTCGAAAAAGTTTTCAATTTCTGCCCCTGAGCCGCTAAGATCTTGATTGAAGTCACCACAAATGATGACGTAAAACTCTCTAAACTTTTACACATATTCTAATGACGTCAACAAAAAAAAAAAAAAACTAATACTTTTGCACGCTATTCGACTTCCGGCAATGGCGGCCCTTGCCTGCGCCAGTGTTATCTCTCGATTCGCAAAGTTTTTTGGTAGTTTTAACGGGTTTTTTTTAACGGATCGAGTAACTGATTGTTGATGCACAAATGGCAGGTCAGGACATACAAAAAACATATATACATCATGGGTCTAGGAGTTATGGATGCTGAGATCTAGGGTGATGACAGACGGACGGACGGACAAAACGGGTGCAATAGCGCATTCGACTTCTCGAAAATGCGCTAAAAAAAATTTTTATTGCTGTTCCGCATTTCAACAAATGAATTTTGCGCCCCTCGATATTTTCACTCCGTGCATTTGCACGGAAAGGTGTTCGTCCGGCACTGGCAATGGACTTATTTTACACAAAGCAGAAATATTTGTTGTACAGATGACAGCTATAGACTTGTTGTACAGATAAAAGCTATAGACTTGTTGTACAGATAAAAGCTATAGACTTGTACAGATGACAGCTATAGACTTGTTGTACAGATAAAAGCTATAGACTTGTTGTACAGATAAAAGCTATAGACTTGTTGTACAGATAAAGCTATAGACTTGTTGTACAGATAAAAGCTATAGACTTGTTGTACAGATGACAGCTATAGACTTGTTGTACAGATGACAGCTATAGACTTGTTGTACAGATGACAGCTATAGACTTGTTGTACAGATAAAAGCTATAGACTTGTTGTACAGATGACAGCTATAGACTTGTTGTACACATAACAGCTATAGTCTTGTTGTACACATAACAGCTATAGACTTGTACAGATGACAGCTATAGACTTGTTGTACAGATGACAGCTATAGACTTGTTGTACACATAACAGCTATAGACTTGTTGTACAGATGACAGCTATAGACTTGTTGTACAGATGACAGCTATAGACTTGTTGCAAAGATGATGGCTTCATCAAAAAGTCAGAGAAATAAAATGATCAAGGACTCATGATGATCAATAAATAGATGTATGTGTCAGACATATTAATTAATACATAGATTATGTGACAGACATATTAAATGAAGATGTATGTGACATACTTATTTATCAATTAATTGATGTATGTGACAGACATATTAATCAATAAATAGATGTATGTGACAGACAGATTAATTAATACATAGAGTATGTGACAGACATATTAAATGAAGATGTATGTGACTACATATTAATAAATAAATAGATTTATTTGACAGACATATTAATCAATAAATGGATTTATTTGAAAGACATATTAATCAATAAATAGATGTATGTGACAGACATATTAATCAATAAATGGATGTATGTGACAGACATATTAATCAATAAATAGATTTATATGACATACTGATTGATCAATTAATAGATTTATGACAATGAATGATCTAAATAGCTCTACTTGAAAATCATTTTCAGATCAAATCATTAATTGTTGTTTGTTAAAAATGACGAATAAAAAGAAAGCATGAATTAATAAAGTGAACTACTTAATTTCAATGTATGTAGAGAGTTATGTAGAAAGCCTATTGTACTCACGATTTCCTATATACACAGCGCTATGGACTACAACAGCGAGTAGAGCCACAGAGATGGCGGTGATGAGAAACAGACGCGACATTTGGCCAACAGATTTAGTAAGGGCCTTATCTTTTAGTGACACCTAAATATGGTTGCAAAAGTTAGTGTCCGCGTTAAGGTTATTCTGATATTAGAGAACTTCGACTAATTGATTTGTTTTTTAGAAATCGAATTGAACTTTTGTTCTCCTGTATTGTATTGGCTTATCTATTTTATAAAAATACTTATAAACCTTTTATAAGTAGGTCTGGAATTATGCTCAATGGCAATGTAATGTAATGAAACATTTGTAACGTCTAAGAAGAACACTAATTTGTAACCTCTACGAAGAACACTAATTTGTAACCGCTAGGAAGAACACTAATTTGTAACCTCTACGAAGAACACTTACACTAATTTGTAACCTCTAGGCAGAACACTAATTTGTAACCGCTAAGAAGAACACTAATTTGTAATTTCTAAGAAGAACACTAAAACTACTTTGTAATCTCTAGGAAGAACACTAATATGTAATCTATAGAGATTTCACTGAAATACAGGGGTCACCAAACTTTTTAGCGCATTTTCGAGAAGTCGAAATGCGCTATTGTATCCGTTTTGTCCGTCTGTCCGTCCGTCCGTCTGTCATCACCCTAGATCTCAGCATCCATAAGTCCTAGACCCATGATGTATATATGTTTTTTGTATGTCCTGACCTGCCATTTGTGCATCAACACTCAGTTACTCGATCCGACCTCTTGAAGTGGCAGTAGAGCTCCTGGAAGTATGAAAGTCCTAGACCCATGATGTATATCACAAGAGTTCCTACCACCTCCAACACACAAGAATTCCTACCACCACCAACACACAAGAGTTCCTAAAAATTCATTAAAATATGTCTAAAATCTAAACACAATTACTGATAACTACATAATGCTGATATCTAACATAAGTACTGATACATAATACGAAAATGCGCTAACACGTCCTGAGTCCAAAAAGGGACCAGGCTTAACATGATTTTTTTTATGGCTGACAAAATGACGAGCGCGCGCCGAACAAAAGGAAATCTAAAATTAAATTAATTGAAAGCAGTACATTTTGGATTTCCCCATCACATGTGATAATCTAGTAGTCTACTTTAAATATAATATTTTAATTGTATGAAAACGTCTTGGGGGACAATTTTTCTCTCAAGCACAATTATGCTCATTCAATTACTGTGAGAAATTACTGAGAGCCAACTAACATGACAAAATACATCTTTCAAACGGAGTTATTTTATCTTGATGTTTAATCATATATGTATATATGCATTCATTTATAAACAGTTTGACTCGTACCAAACAATCCCAGGAACTTTGTCATTAAAATTAATTAACATTTAAAGTTCTCTGTTGAATACTTCTTGATAATTAGAGTCAGGGCTCACGAACTGTCAAAACATTTTATATGACAGATTCACTGACAACACATCAACCATTTATGTGACAGAGGCATCAAAGACACACTACAGACAGCTATTTCATGTCTCGTGTAGTCACAAGGAACATGTCAATACTTCAAACATGTGGCCCCAAGGTACAATACTGGTACCATATAGACACAAGGAACATGTCAATACTGCTATCATTTAATAACAAGGAACATGTCAATACTGCTACCATTTAATAACTATGAACATGTCAATACTGCTACCATTTAATAACTATGAACATGTCAATACTGCTACCATTTAATAACAAGGAACATGTCAATACTGCTACCATTTAATCACAAGGAACATGTCAATACTGCTACCATTTAATCACATGGAACATGTCAATACTGCTACCATTTAATCACAATGAACATGTCAATACTGCTACCATTTAATCACAAGGAACATGTCAATACTGCTACCATTTAATCACATGGAACATGTCAATACTGCTGCCATTTAATCACAAGGAACATGTCAATACTGCTGTCTCCTAGTCACAAGGAACATGACAATACTACTACCATGAAGCCACAAGTAACATGTAGTTGAACAAAACAATCCAAAATAAAAAGAGAAAGCATCGATCTAGTTATTTGTCTTCATTAACTTCCTTAGCCGTGATAAATTTTGTTTGTCAAAACGAAAAAAACGGCATTTCCATAAGGACTAGAGCCTAAATACGAGCACAGCAGAGGAGAATAAACAAATTTTCATTGATGTGAGGCTGAATTTTCTACAACTATTTGGTTTGACAATTCTGGACTTCATTCAATTTTTGTCTTCAGTTCATTATTGAATTATTTCAACGAGCGCAGTATCTATGCTAGCAGCGTAGCCTGGGTATGTGTCGCACGGGGCAGAACCAAAATTTACCAAAAAATGTTAATGCTAATAAAGAAAAGATAGTTTTTAATAGGAAGTTATAATAAGGACACCATAATTTTTAATTTATATGTTATAAATTTTTAAAAATAATTTTTAAATGAAGATTTTTCTTTTTCCTTATAGTACAGTCAATCTTTGAGTATTCATCATAAATCGTAATAACTTCTTCCTTTACTTAATAATAGAGAAGCTACTTTAACACCTTGCATTACTTCGACGGTTGTAAGAAATGTTCTTAAATTATATCGTTTTAGACATGGTGACTTCGAGCCTAACTTCTTACACACCAGAGCTGATGGAGGACTTTTCAACACTGCCCGCCTCCAAGCCAAACCCAAAACGACAGATGCGACACTGATAGCACACACAGAAACTGGTTTGCCACAGCTCGTGTCAAGCTTCTACAACGCCTGCAAAGAATTTGGTCTGTAAATCAGCTTGATAAAGCCCAAAACACAAGTTCTCCTCCTACCATCAATATTTACAATGAAAACTTGAAGGTTGTGGACAGCTTCACCTACTTGACGTCCAAGGTTTCCAACTCATAGTCCATCGAGGACGAAATTAACATTAGAATCGGCAAAGCAGCTGCCGTAATAGCTAAACTATATAATATGTGTATATCGCTCCTGCGTCATCAGTACGCTGCTATGTGGGAAAAAAATTCCGGACGGGAAGAAAGAAAATTTGTATATTGTATGTGTTTGATCTTGCATACGGGATAAGAAATGTGTTTTTATCCTTTTGTCTATCTGAGGGTTGTATTAAGTTATCTTTGTGTTGTATTTCTAAATTAGAATTATTTGCTTGATGTATAATTACTACTTTACTCTTGGGTATTCTATCCTCTAGTTTTTCAAAGTTTAATGATTTAATTTAATATTGTTATTTTGATAACTATTAGTTATTCTCCAATAATAAATATGGCAGCTCTTTTTAAATCCTTTATAATAACTTGTAGTGTCTGAGCCGTGCGACCGACCGTGCAAAAAAACAACTTTGGATCGATTTTTAACGCACTTTCTCGTAAGCTAGTGAGCTAAAATTTTGCAGGCAGACTAATGCCAATGATAAAAATATGTTTCAAAATTTCAAATCGATCGAATGGACAGTAATTAAATTATTGAATTTTAAAATTATTTTATTTATATCTATGTATCACGTTAATTTTTTAGGTATAGTATTGTGGTGCGTAATATGTTCAACAACCTTTCATGTTGCGCAAATAAGGTGCGCATTACATTGACATCTATATATATAAAAATCAAAGTATGTCTGTATGTGTGTGTGTGTGTGTGTGTGCTTGTCCGTTGTAACTGACTAAACCATTCATCCGATCGTCATGAAAATTTTTGAGATTGTTGAGTACCCTTCCGGAATGGTAACTGGCTACTTTTTTTCTCAATCTACCACTAAAGGGGCGCCGGGTGACCTAAATGTAAATTTTTGCTTATATGAGCTATATAAAAATTAGTTTAAGCGCTATCTTCTTGATAAATTGATGGATCTTAACCAAATTTTGTAATTATATTCTTTATAGCCAATATTAAAATACTATAGGTAAGTCATCTCCTAAGGGCCGCTCTTTTGGGGCTGGGGGGCCCAAAATACCCGTTTTCGTAAATATTTAAGATTTTTTTCACTATTAAATTATTAAAGGTCTTGACAAATAATGATAAATGTATCCATTATTATCCATCTTAAAATAAAAGGTTGTTTTGCGCTTTATATCTTGCCCTGAATGGGCCTTGGGGCCCTTAATGTAGTTTTTTTGCTTATATGAGCTATATAAAAATTTGTTTAAGCGATAGCTACTTGCTAAATTGATGGATCTTAACCAAACTTGGTTTATAAATACTTGATAGTAAATATTAAAATATTGTGAAGTTCCGTGGTTGTTCTATTGGTTATCTTTCCTTATCTACTCTCACTGTTATTCTGCTCTTCAAACACTTTGTTAATTACTCTTTAAACACTAAACACCAAGGCAGAATGTACACTTCATTACTTTTAATCTCTTAACTTCAGTATATTCATTATTCGTGCATCTCTCTAAATATGCTTCTATCTACCTCTGCTTCTTCTCCCTGCGTGTCTCTCCCTCTATCCCAGTCTCTGTCCGTCTCAGTCCGAGCCTTAGTCCATTCCCGGCTCCGCCCCCAGACTTCGCTGTCCGAAAGTCAACCGTCAATCAAATTGTACCTCCCCTAAGTAAGACGGGGGTAGGTGGGTGTACCCTGTCATGGTCAGTAATCCCCCCCTTTTCTTGTCTCTGACCCGCTCTACATTGTCGGCACCTTTCATCTACCTTACGGCCCAGTATCTCGGTCTGCCATACTTGACACCTGGGCTAGACTATTTTGCCCGTGGTCAGCTGCCGTCCACAAAGCCCCGCTCGTGCTTTGATTCCCAAGTTCAAGCGAGGTAACAACTAAACGTCACAGTTCGCACCTCCGGCCACCTGGACTCACCCGTTAGTCCAGCGGCACATCAAAGGCCAAACATACGCAGCGCCCTACCCGCCCTAATTTCCCCACA